>PVJI01028959.1:0-15807 GCA_004026765.1 Micronycteris hirsuta
GTGCTACAGGAGTTCAGAAGGAGAAACCCACTTCGGTGGTTTTCTGAGCTGAGATGAGAAGACACTAGGGAAGAGACTTTGAGATGTTATTCCATGCCTTGCAGGCAGGCCATGTTATGTTTTTCACAGGTTTGAGCACAGAAGAGTGCAGGCCTTTCTCAAAGGAACAGGAGGGTGTGAACTTAGGGTGAGGTCACAGGCTGTTGGTAAAGACAAGAGGAGCAGAGGATTTTATTGAGCAGATGCAAGAGATAAATGAAAGTTATGTTGTAAGGTGGTATTCAAGATGGCTTTAAAAATGACTGGAAATCTAATGCAAAAGTCACAACCAGACATCAAGAGCTCTGTGTTAAGGAAGGAAAAGAAAATATATGCAAGAGACAACATGTGGGAGAAGTCAAAGATGCCTAGAATTTATTTTCAAGGTAGGAGGGGTAACTGTTAATGTAAATAAAGAAATATAGAGGAATTAAGCTTTGAAAGAAAATTCTGAGTTTCATTTCAGATGAGTCTGAGGGGGTGTAAGAACATGCAAATGAAAATACTGAGCTAGTACTTGGAAATGCTTGGCAAGGACTTGGAAGATGCCAGAAGGTAGATAGAGACCGGGAAGACAGATACACAGATAGGAGTTAAGCTTTGGGAGTGAATGAAATGCCCGGGAGAGAATATCTGGATGAAAAGAACAGAGGTCCAAGGACTTAACTTTGGAGAAATGCTAAGGGAAAAAGAATTTTGCAAAAGGAACACTCAGAAGGAAAGAAACAAAGCAAGATGCCAAGGGGAGAAAAAGTGTTAGTTACAGCAAAAAGGTTGAGAAGGATAAGATTCATGGATTTAGTAATTATAAGTTTAATGAGGACCTCAAGTGTGCTAATTCAGCAGAATAACGACACAAGATTACAGAGGATGAAGAGCGTGTAAGCAAATAGTGGCAGGGACTATTTATAATGATAAATAGTCTATAAAAAACAATTTACTAAGGTTTCCAGGACAATGTTATTTCTTGCAGGAAGAGCCAACATTACCCTTCTACAAACACCAGTGTGTTCTGTATTGGTGTTAATAATTCGTCTTTCTGCATCGAGACTTTTTTTTATGCTTCCTAAAGTAAGGGTGATTGGTTATATTTCATCATCTATCCTTTATTACTTGGTCACGCATGGGCAATGTGATGTGGCTGGCCGTAAAAGTGCTTGACTGTTTGTAAAAGAGAATTCTATACAGTATTTAACTGGGATCACCTTAGAGATCATGGAATCCAATTCTCTGATTTTACAGGTAAGAACAATGATCTGCCTAAACCACAGGTGGCAAACGGAAGGCCTGCGGGCCGAATCCGGCCCTCCGCCTTGTTTTATCCAGCGTGGCACTTTGTTTCTACCCTGCGGCAGCGCTGAGCTCCTAGCCCCTAGTTCAGGAGGAGTTACATTTATACAGTCCTAAAATTACATTCAGCTCTTTGAAGGCAACCACAAGGCTGATGTGGCCCCCAGTGGAAATGAGTTTGACACCCCCGGCCTAAACCCTCACAGGTAGTAAGAAGTGGACTAGAACCCAGTAGTTTGGTTCAGTTAGTTTAATCAGTTAAAAAATAATGCAAATAAGGCCAACACTTTATGACCACTTAGGTTCATGAGGGAATAAAGAGCTATGCACAGTGAGAAGAATGAAGCTTCTAGGGCATTCTCATGGGTCTCTTACCTGATGTCTTTCTCCAAACTATGTTTTTCTATTCAGTTCTGAGATAGGTAAGGTCAATGAGGGGAAGGGATATATCTCTCATTTCTTTCCTTTAGTTGAGGACTCACAAAGTAAAGGTAGAAGTCTTGAAAAGAAAGCCTACAGGGCCAAATAGGGTCTAATGGTGATAGTCACAGAACAAAAATCCCAGTTCACCAACCCTAAAATCAATTTCATCTGGAACGTTCAGGTTTATGGACTAAATATAATTTAGACAATGGTATACAGAACCTAAAGAAGCAACAATGAACATGGGAAGTTCAATTAGTACTCTGAGCTTGAGAGAATCTTGACTGTAACAATACTCCTTGCAAATCAGAGGGCTGGAAAAATCCTCTGATATTATTTACTCATCCTCTTCAGTTTTCTTAGGAGGAAACTGAAGGACATCCATGAAAAAGGAAAGGGAAATTTTGAGTTCTTACTCTGTGCTAGGTGCTTTATGCATGTTATTTAACCAGCTTTATAAACTATGTATTATTACCTCCATTTTACAGACAACAAAACTGGACTCAGAAAGTTAAAAAAGCTGCATGATTAATTATTGGCTGGATAGGTTGGAATCTGGTCTGTTCAACTCCTATCAGAACACAGCTTCCAGAGAAGTCACTACATGTCACACCCTTAGTACCTGTTGGATGCATGCTCAGTGCTCAGCCAGTGGTCACTGTCCTGCTGAGTCAGGGGTAGCGCTAGGTTTAAACTAGGTCTCGGACTCTCAGGCCAGTGTTTGCTAAATAACTACTGGCATTTCACAGAGAAGAAAACACACCAAAAGTTGATCGATTACTTGCCTTCTAGCCTTTTTATATCAACACAGCTAAGTAAAAAGATAAAAATATTTCCAGTTACTTAAGTTTCAGAAAAGATCCCATTTCAATTGATGATTTAATGATATTAATAGCAACTATTTCTAACTTTCTACAAATGACATAATTGAAGTATAGATTGGTTAAGTATCTTCTATGTGTGTAGAAAATCTAGAATTTATAGACTTAAGACAACTGAGTTATATAAAAATAATGCAGCTTTGTAAAAAAAATCATGTTTTTGGTAAAGTTACTGGTTTCCAAAGACTAGGCTGTTATAGCCTCTATTCTGCTTTTATGGGGCTTTCAATGTTTTATTTCCTAAAAAAATGAATAAAGCAAGGAGAAAGATTGCATTGTTTCCCTTCTCCACAGAAAAAAGACTGTTAGGCTACAATGACCTTTTTCTTCCTTTGATATGAAATTAAAATTCTAAAATTTAGAAACAAATTAGAGCTGAAGAATAATCTTTACTTTTTTAGTCTAGATATGTTTGTATTTACTTTTTGTCTGGAACAATAACAAGTAATTATAAATTAGGCTAGGAAAGCCATTTTGGGCAGAGAAAACTAAATCTAAGCTCTCTGCTGCCCTCTACAAGTAATAATGTGAAATGCAATTGTCAATCTGCTTTTTTCAACTTGGTAATTGTTTGCAAGGATCTTACATAGAGGAAAACATAAACAATCTTTTAATCTGTACAGAAATATGAATGACAGTAAAATTTATATTCTTAGCATGGTGTAGCTCTCATGTTTTACATTACTAACATAAACATGTATTTAAAAATCATACAAGTGTATAAAAAGATTTTCTAAATATAAGAAAACTATACTCCACTTTAGAACTCTACAGAGTTCAAGATACAAACAACTAGTGTGTATCTCACTACAAACAGGTTAGTTAAAAATAGAATTTCAAATCCTTTTTTGAAAGATTTTATTTAATTTCAGAGAAAGGGGAAGAGAGGGAGAGATACATCGATGTGCTAGAGAAACATCATTCAGTCATCTGTTGCCTCTTGCACGCCCCCAACCAGGGACCTGGTCCACAACCCAGGCACGTGCCTCGACTGGGAATGGAACCAGGGACCTCCCAGTACGCAGGATGATGCCCAACCTGCTGAGCCACACCAGCCAGGTCAGAATTTCAACTCTTACTTAAAAAGAAGCACTAACGGAAATATTAACAAAATAGAACTTCAGACTAGAGTTCCAAACTATCCAGTAATGAGTTAAAACAACAGCAAAGAAGTTAGTAATGAAGTTACATGTGGATTTGAGTTTTTAAAAATCATTTGGATTAGAAATTTGAGTGTATCTGCAAGTTTTACTAAGAATTTGGTTTGGGAAAAGATCCATTCAGAGCAATTAAATACTACTAGAAAGACTACAAAAAGAACAGCTGACAGGCTAAGAAGTTTGGTATTACTGAAACCATGGTTCTTTTTGCAATGATAATACAAACAATAAAGAAAATGGGAAATTGGTGCTGTTAGTGGTGACTTTTTATTTCAAGTACACAGGAAAACAAGTAATTCTCAGTATAATTTAAGATCATTTCTGTTCATGTAACAAGATTTTGAGTGGAGTTTCTCCCTGAAACACAGCTAAGGCCAGTGCCCAGTCTCTTATTTTCTCAGTCCACGTTTTACTTGAGTTGTTGATGTTCCCCCAACAAACGGCTCCAGGACAGCACCTTGCCTCAGCTGCACCATGTAGCTTTTCACCCTGGGCTTCTCGGATGCCAGTGTGGCATGTACCGCGTAGCCTGGTAGTGTGAGAGATTAACACCCAATGGGGCAACCGCTGACCACTGGAGCACAGGAACTGGTGGATAAAAACTCCCCCCTCAGTCCCTTGAGAAAACAATTCTGCAGTATATTTCACCTAGCTCTACAGAAAGTCCCAGCAAGATCAATCCTCAGTTGTCTACAGTGTTGACCAGCTTAATTATAGACACTTGCATAAGTTCAGGCTCTTATTTCTGGAGGGAATCCTGGCTAAGACACTGACATTGAGACTGACCCTAGAGATTATACACACAGGATGGGACTGTGGAACTGGATCGCTCATTGGTAAAACGATGATAAAGGCTGCAAGTGTGGAGCAGTGAAGTAATGGCTTATGTAGCGGTGGTGACAAATGGACAACATAGAGGCAATAGTAAATGTAAAGATTGCAGAGCTGGCTGGCTTTTGTTAATTGCTTTAACAGCCTTGAAAAAGCAGCTGGTAACCTTTATAATGTTCTCAGAGTCATTATGACCAGAAGGCCAAGTGGAAACCCCTAAAATTTCACCTTCTACACCTGGACCAAGATAATAAATAGAAGCACAACTGCACGCCAAGAGAAAATAGAGATAGCCATCAAAGTTACAGCAGGCAAGAGTGGTAGTCTCCACTGTATCTCTATTCAATTAATCTGTGTGCCTTCTCCAATGAGAGGGATTGTGTTGGCTAACAGTAGATTACTGTAAACTTAACTAAAACTTTAATCTCAGCTATGTGCAAGATGTAGAACCTTTACTGGAACAGCTAAACACATCCTCTAGCATCTGGTAGATGGCTACTAATCTAGCTGTGTTCTTTTCAATTGCCGTTAGCAAAGACCAAAAGCAGTTACGTAGCTTTTATGTGGGAAGGACAGCAGTCTGTATTTCATGCACTGAAGCTGTTAATTTTTCTGTTTTGTGCCATTGAGTGTCCACATGAGCCTTGATATCCACAGAATATCATGTTAATCTAATATACTGATGACATCATACTAACAGGGCTTGATGAACAGAAAATGGCAAGGATTCTGAACATCATAGGAAGTCAAATGCATGCTAAGAAAATTCAGGGGCTGCAGTATTAGATAAGTTTTAATAGATCCAATAAGCAGAAGCCAATGACTTGGGACTTCCCTCCAAGGTAAAGACCAAGTTATTGCACTTTGAATCCCCCACTACTAAGAAAGGAACATGGCATTATGTAGAACTCCTGCTGGAGGGTGCATATACTGCATTTGGAAATTCTGCTCTGACCCATTAATAGGGTCATCTGAAACACAGTTTTGAGTGGGATCGGAAGTAAGAGAAGTCTGTAGCAGGTCCAGGCTATGGTGCAAGCTGCCCTGCTGCTCAGGCCATGTGACCCAGCATTCTGATCAAGCTTGAGGTACCTACGGTGGACAAGGATGCTGTGTAATGTCTCCGGCAAGGCCAGGAAGAGGATTTCAATGCCGATCCCTAGGGTTTTCAAGGTAGGTTATGCTTTCCAAGACAGGAAACCACTTACTGTTTGAACAGCAGTGCCTGGTGTGCTAGCAGCCCTAGTAAAGACTGTTTCCTATAGTCCTTTGACCAGCTTTACCATTATGCTGGTTCATTCACTAATACATTAAATCTTAGACAGGTCTTCAATTTTAAAGAAAAAAAAAAAAAAAAAAAGGCAGAGCAATTAGCACAGCCAAACAGAAAACCTAATCTACAACAAAACTAAGAGATAATGTTTCCATCAAAACCTTTTGCTGTCAGATAGTGAGTGACAAACCAAACAGCTATGACATTCACATGGTTATCAGTCTTCGTGCATTAAGAAAAAAATTAAGGAAAATGGGCTTCTCTGATGGCCCTGATTCTAGGGGAACAGCCACAATGGCATGCTAGTCTTAGAACAATAGTCTAACCTGGGAAGGACTCTAAGGATCAAATTCTCAGGATGAAGGCAAGCACACTGCCAGCCATGCAAGGAGTTCACAGGTGCTGAAGCAATATGGACAACATAAATTCCTGAAACTAACACTGCTCTGAGAATAACTGCTAAGAGTAGAATCCAAATTGAGCAGAACAGGGCAACAGCAGCAAAGACAAGAAAAAGTTCAGATAAAAAAGAAAGGGAGCAGAAAAGAAAGATCTTGGAAAGCATGAGGATGAATTTTTAAAAATTACTTTGTGAGCACTGGCTGGTGTTCAGTGGATTGAGCACCTGCCTGGGAACCAAAGGCTTACGGGTTGGATTCCCAGTCTAGGGTGCACGCCTGGGTTGTGGGCCAGATCCCCAGTAGGGGGCGCATGAGAGGCAAGCACACAGTGATGTTTCTTGCCTCTCCCTCCTTTCCCCTCTTTCTAAAAGTAAATAAATAAATCTTTAAAAAAATAAAATGAAATCACTTTGTAAAAAC
Organism: Micronycteris hirsuta; assembly: GCA_004026765.1. Lineage (NCBI taxonomy): Eukaryota > Metazoa > Chordata > Mammalia > Chiroptera > Phyllostomidae > Micronycteris > Micronycteris hirsuta. Next base: position 6,719 of record PVJI01028959.1, read on the forward strand.
AACAGAAGAGGGAGCTCTAGAGTTATGAACTGAAAACAGGCTATCTTGGCCTAAAAATGCGGGAAAACTCACTGCTCTTAAAAAAATGATCAACAGAAAAGAATCATGAACCTCTTTTCAAACTATTGTAAGAACACAGAAAATGTGGAGTAGAATAATGTCTCCATAGCATAAAATAAACACACTACAGAAGCTATGAAAGAACATAAAATTCAGAAATTAGGTGAATGGAGAAAGGACAATTTGAAATAAGGTGATAGAACCAAGAAAGAATTTAAAAAATTATTTCAGAATTAAAAAAAATAATGACTAATGCATTAGATAAAAATGAGACAAAAAGGAAGATGAGCTTAAAAAAAATCCAACATGCCCTGGCTGGTGTAGCACAGTGGATTGAGCGCGGGCTGGGAACCAGAGGGTCCCGGTTCGATTCCCCGTCAGGGCACATGCCTGCGTTGCGGGCCGGGTCCCCAGTGAGGGCCATGTGAGAGGCAACCACACATTGCTGTTTCTCTCTCTCTCTCTGTCTCCCTCCCTTCCCCTCTTTCTAAAATAAATAAATAAAATCTTAAAAAAATATATTATTAAAAAAAAAATCCAACATGAATATAAAAAACAGAGAGGGAAGACAAAACAACAGAAATAATGCCAGAAACTATACTTTAAGAAAATATGTTATAAAATAACTTGAAACGACCTATTTATTATAACTTTGTAAGAGTGGCCCTTTATGCCAGAAACAATGGAGTGAAACATTAATTCAAATAAAGAAAATGTGAGGCATGGATCTCATATCCATCCAAACTAACCTTCAAGTATAAAGACTGCAAACAAACTGATATGCACACTCAATTACTTAGGGAATATGGTTCCCATGAACATTTCCTCTGAATTCACTCAATTCTGGAACAGTGGTCTGCAAACGTTTTCTGTAAAAGCCGAAGTAGTAAATATTTTAGTCTTTGCAGGTCATATAGTCTCTGTCACAACTACAATTTTTGTCCTTGTAGTCCTTTTAAAAGCAGCCATGAATAATATGTAAATAAGTGAGCAGGTTGGATATGCCTCCTGGGCCAAAGTTTCCTGACCCCTGTACTAGAAAATGAGCTTCAGAAAACCAAAGACCTGGGAAGGTTGTGACATAAGGACTGGTGCTGAGTGCTAAATATATGTATTTGTTTACCTGTAGAGCTGAAACTAAATGATGGTTATAGGGTACACAGCACAGCTTGTAATGGCTAAATGCTCTGACCCTTTAGGCACAACAAAACAATTTTAAAAAATGGAGAATGGTGTGCAGATGAAAGGGAAAGTAAGCACTTATTACTTTGAATGTATTAATTTAGAATAATGATACTACTTCAATCAGAGAAGGAGATGTGCTAGTTAATTAAAATAATGCTGAGAGGAATGAGCCAATTTACAATTACCAACAAGAGGAAACTGATGGCATTATATAAAGATAAGCAACAGAATGAAAATATCAATTTTCCTAAACATCAAAAGATAAATCAAAGCAAAAACACAAATAAAACAAAAAAGGATAGAATAAAATAGAACAGATAATGAAAGAGAACATGCTATTGCTTATACAAGACAGTGGGATATACAGATATATACATACCTGCTTGTATTTTTAAAAAGTGGAGGATAAACCATAAAATTAAAGAAAAAAGGATAGAAACAAGAATCTTACAGAACTGACTTTGAAATTCTAAACATCTTTGTTACATAATTATTTAGAACTATTACTTAAAAGCAGTAATTCTTGCCCGGCTGGTGTAGCTCAGTGGATTGGGCGCGGGCTGGGAACCAGAGGGTCCTGGTTCGATTCCCAGTTGGGGCACATGCCAGGGTTGCGGGCCAGGTTCCCAGTGGGAGCCATGTGAGAGGCAACTATACATTGTTCTTCCTCCCTCCCTTCTCCTCTCTCTGAAAATAAATAAATAAAATCTTAAAAAAAAAAAAAAGCAGTAATTCTTAAAAATTGAAAATCAAAGATGTGAGTTATTGGCATAATTACACATAGAAAAGAGCTAGTTTAATAATTTAAACACTGAGTAATTTATACATCCTTATTACAATCTCTGTGTCAAAAACAAAAAACCTCTGAAAAATAAAACATAAAATGTTTTCTGTAATAGTATCATTTTTATTAATTTGTAATAATGTAACTGTTGTCCCAGAACCTGGAATAACTTGACATCCTGGAAGAAAAGGAGGCTAATAAACTTCTAAGTATGAGGCTCAGGTCAAAAGGAAATCAACACAATGTCCACCTTAAATTTACACAGTGTTGTATGTCAAGTGTATCTTAAGCTGGGGCGGGAGATGGGGGGGCGGGGGCAGGGGGGAAGGTCACAGGAACCATCCTGAAGCAGCATACAGTGGCCAAAGAATAGATAATTTGAGCATAAGAGTAATAACCAAAATGGTCAAAATACAACAAATATGTTCATATCCATGATTTCATAATAACATTATAAAGAAAAAAATCATCAGTTACTTTTAGAGAATTTTAATGAATAAAACTCATTATTTTTGAAGACCAATAAAGGAAAGGAGTTAAGCATTTGTCCTGCCTGTATTATAACTCAGTACCTCGAAGTAACCAAATGATTGATGAGGGGAATTTTCTCTTTACAGAAATATTCCAGATAATAAACAGAGGACTGATAAAGGCACAATATAATAATTTTGCAACCTTCAATAAATAAACTGATCTAGGCAATGATAATCTTGAAAACATCACAAAAAGACATTATACACCCCCGGAAGGAAGTACACAGCCCAAAATAATCTCTACATCTAACTACCAATTTATCAGAAATACAGCGAATAGAGGAACACAGGAAATGATACCATGGGTATGCAATCATGAATATTAAGGTTATGGAAAACTCTACAGGAAAAAAGACATGATTTCTTCAACAACAAATCATAAGAAAACAAAGATAGGAAACCTACAGATTAAAAGATACTTAAGAGATATAATCAATCACAATGTATAAATCTTGTATGAACTGAAATTCAAACAGACAAAATAAACAAAAAAAGTGTCTAACAGTTAAGGAAAGTGTGGGCACTGCATCTGATAATGTAAATGCAACGATACGATGTCTAGGATTTGAGTCGAAATAGCCTGCAGGAGGGTAGGTGAGTGGATAGATGAAACAAGACCAAACTGATCAAAAATTGATAAATGCTGAAACTAGGGTGAAGACATGAAGGACTATCTTTTAAGAAGATTTGACCATGATTTTATTGTGGCTAACTACAAATAACTGTCTTATTTCTGTATACGATTTGATTTGAAGCATACTTAAAAACACTCAGGATTACCATTTCATATCTTTTCTTTCTTTGAATACAAGATTTGAGACTCATAGATAGAGAGCAGGCAGACAGCTCTGGGATGGGGGTTAGACGGTAAAGGGATCAAGCAAAAAAAGAAGGAGGACTCACGGACGTGGACCAGTGTGGGGATTGCAGGGGGCAAGACGGTGAGTGAAGGTAGAGAGGGTCTAAGGGGGATAGAAGGTAATGGAAAAAATACAACAAAAAATAAATAAAACATAAAAACACCCCTGGCCCAAGCACCAGGATTCCAAAGCAGGAGATCTGGGACAGGCACCAAGAAGCTGAATATTTAATAAACATTTCAAGTGTGTGTGTTTTTTTTAATGTAATTAAAACTGTTTTGCAAAAAGCCTAACACTGAAAACACATAATTCTTCTAGAAAGACATTATGTACACACACACACACACACACACACACACAATCTGGCTTGTAGGGTTTGCTAATATGTTGAGGGGGCAGACCTATTAAAGTTTAATTTTTAGAAAGTACCTTGTCTTTAAAAAACAGCAGCAGCTGCCATCATTGAACATAATGCCAAATGATTTTTTAAAATCTCACTAAAAATGTATAACTTTTCCTAACAGTCTTTAGAAAAGGTTCCTTAAAACCAAGATGGTTCTATAAAATTTGCCAAATGATAAAAATGGAATAAGTAATCCCCAAAATACCATGCTTTTGGACTTAACTACAATTGTACACTAAAGGACAGCTTTTTTTAAGTGTGTACTGCTATTAGTTTTTCATAAGTGACACACCGGAAACTCATGGACCACATCTGACTTGTAGATGTGTTATTGGCTTGCATGTTGTTTTAGAAAAAAATTTGATCTGACTTTTAAAATTCAGGAGATTTCACATAAACATCCAGATTTCGCAGTCCTACATGCAGCAGTGGGCGTGAGCAGAATAGCAGCTTCCTCTTTCGGGAGGGATATGGCACCCTCCTTTTCACCACAGTCCTTATCTGTAGGGAATTCTTTTCACACGCATGACAAAAGCGTAGCCCTGGGATTCACGCGTGTGAGGAAAAACTCCGTGTGGAAAAAACTCCCAAGCTGGCATGCGCGGAATCATGTCCATGGAAAAAAGAATTATTTACAGGGGAATTTGGCTAACATGTTTCTTAAACATTTTACTGCCTTGCTGATTCTCTGACCCCAGAATCAAGAGGCTTATGCTAATGAATGCCCAGGCCTTTTTCCTGCCTCAATGTTTATGGTTCTGGAATAAGCAGCCCTAGCTAGCTTGCCCTCAATTTACATATCTACCCTCGTAATGTATGGCCCCGGTCCTGTCTACCACCGGACCTGAATATACAATCTATGCATAAGTTAATGAAGACCAATCTGATGCTCTGTGCCCCGAATCCTCAATAAAACCCCTGGGCTCGGGGCTCGAGGCTCGAGGCTCGGGGCCCTCTCCCACAATAAGGGAAGGGTCCATGGCCCCGGATTTCCTCTTCCAAGCGTGTCTCTGTGTGAGATTCATTCACGTGTTCCGTCACGGTCACCACGGATTTTGCAGGACAGAATCCGCTGCACTTATCCTATCACCTTTCTTTGCATATATTCTAGGCCTGGTCTCCTTAGACATATGCATTTGTGATCAGCAGTTATAGCCTAACATTGTTCTGAAGGGGGTTTCCTCCTCATACTTAACAAAGTACTACAGAAAAAAGAGGCTATCTGTAAGAGCCAATATCATTCAGTTTTACACTTAAAAAACGCAAAAAAAAAAAAGCATTCATTGTTCTTGTAACAGAAATAAATGCTACCTGCATATTTTTAAATCCTTTTCTGAACAGAGCAGTAAGGCTTACCTTCAGATCAAGGCTGCTAAGGCTTACGACATCATCATCTTTTGCTCTTCTTTTTCTTTTCTATAAGACAGAAAAGATTTCATTCTTAATAGAAGGAATGCATGTTACTCCATACAACTAGAAAAATCACTTTTAGAAGTGAAGCCTTTGGCTGTTTTAGTTTAGAAGAATATTTTTTATGAGGGATGCTCATAAATTACCTCTACCATATATACCATCTAATTAGCACCCCCTGATTAAATCATTTCTTGTCTGTGAAGTGATTCCACCCTATTAAAAAACTTACTTATGTAAAGTTTTTCAGAACAATACTCTTATATAAGTCCAGGGCTGTCCATACTTGTTAGAGAAAAAGTAAACGTTTTATACATAAAGGCAACAAAAGTTCTTTAAAAAGGAACACACATTATTTATTCTATGGGAGAGGAAATTTTCGCTAGAAAGGAAATATGCTTTTCTCATGGCCCAAAGTAATTAGCTTGAGGAGAAACCGGTGGGGGTAGAATCAAAATTGAGCAGGACAGGGACAATAGAAAAAAGGAAAGATAAAGTCCAGGTATAAGTGGGGAAAATATGTGGAGCCTGAAAGTCTCAGAAGCAAGCCAACATGAAAGCAACAAAAGAGAGCTCCATGAAATCAGAAAACCCATCTGAACCAAGCCTCTTTGTCCAAGTCCAGGAAAACTACATTTACACTAAAAAGAACAGAAAATTCTCCAAGTCAACTCCTGCAAAAAATAACTCTAAGGAAAAGAGAGTAAGGGTGAGAACAATAACCCTACAGGGAATGAAGGTACCTCAGAAGGACATGCTCAGAGAAAAACTATAACATACTATTTCAAATTTAGCTAAAAGACAAGAAAATGACATAAGACATGAAAAAAACAATATAAATCACTTAGAAAAAAACTAAAAAAATGAAGTGAGAAAACTCAAGATCCAGAAGATGCAGAAAAATATAAATAATATGATGCTAACTTTGAAAAGCAACCTAAGCAAAAATCCTGCATATGTGTATTTTATCTGTGAAGCTGTGTGTGTAGTTTTAAATAACTATATGAGCAAAATATAGAGGAAACATTAACGGTGCTGTTGACATGGATTAGAGTGGAGGCTGGGGATGGAAGACAGACATGTACAGGGAGGAAAACAGGAGAAAACTGCCAAGTGAAAGGATTGTACTGAGGGAAAAAATGCACATACATGACCATATTTATGCATTTATATAAAACTGTACATGTGTGTAGGCATATATATAAGAAATTTAACAGATTTTAAAACATTCTACTTTATTTTATTTTAAAGTTTTGCTTTTCATACTTATTCAATCCATCTAGAATTTATTTTTGCACATATGTGGTATGAAGTAATATAGCCAACACGTCAGCCCACCCCTGACACCGCTTGATGATACCACAATTCCTTCATAATGCTTTTGATACAGTAAGTTCTCAAACATTAGTGGGTCAGTTTCTGGGTTATCTATTTTGTTCCACCGATTTATCCATACCTGCACCAATATCATGTTGTGTAATTATTGTACCTTTGGAATAAGTCTTTTTTTTTTTTTTTTAAGATTTCATTTATTTATTTTTAGAGAGAAGGGAAGGGAAGGAGAAAGAAGATTAGAGAAACATCAATGTGTGGTTGCCTCTCATGTACCCACTACCTGGGACCTGGCCGCCTGCAACCCAAGCATGTACCCTGACTGAGAATTGAACCAGTGACCTTTTGGTTTGCAGGCTGGCACTCAATCCACTAAGCCACACCAGCCAGAGCTGGAGTACGTGTTAATAGCTAATACAGCAGGTCATATGATGCCTCACTGGTATATTACTTTTGCTGTTCTGGGTCTTCTAGTTTTCCATGTAAATTGTAGAATGAGATCTATTACACTCCAATGGGATTTCTATCAGAACTATACTGAATTTACTAATTAATTTGGGGAAGAACTGACATTTTTATGCTACTGAGTCTTTCCTTGCCTGAATGTGGTGTATCTCCATGTAATTAGGTTTCCTCTGTTCTTTATTAATGCTTTCCAGTAGTTTCCATAAAGTCTCACAGATCTTTTCATAGATTTATTCTTAGATTTTAAAATTGCTGTTATTTCATAAAAGCATCTTTAAAATTACATTTAACTGTATGTGTGTGTGTGTGTGTGTGTATATATATATATATAAATAAAAATATACACTATTGATATCTTTTTATAACTTTTATAGCCACTAACCTTGCTTGAGCTCTCATTAGTTCTAACAGCTGCTATTAACTTTTTCTTGGATATTCGATGTAGACAATTATGTTTTTTTAAGTAATAAAATCGTACTGTCCTTTCTTTTCTAATTTGTATATCACTTGTTTTCCTGTCTCACTGTGCTGGCTAGGGGCACAGTAAAATGTTGAATAAACATAGTGACAGCAGGCTTTTCTCTAAATTTGAAAGACATGTTTAAATATTTTATCATAATATATGTTGCTTGACTAAGGATGTTTCTATTCTATTCCTGGTTTGACAAGAATTCTATGAGTGTTGATTTTATTTTTTTCCACTCTTACTTTTTCTTCTCTTTTATTTGATTTACTTTATTGTTATTTTTCTAACCTCTTAAGTTAGATGCTTAATTTTTGTTATTTTCTTTTCTTAAACTATGTATTTTAAAGTTATAAATCTCGGTGACCTCCAGCCAAGATGGAGGCATAGGTAGATACACTGTGCCTCCTCGTACAACCAAAAGGACAACAATAAATTTAAAAACAAAAAACAACCAGAGCTGCCAGAAAATCAAACTGTATGGAAGTTAGATAACCAAGGAGTTAAGAAGAAACATTCATCCAGACTGGTAAGAAGGATGGTGACAGGCGGTTGGGGTGGAGAGGAGAAGCGACAAGGCAGTGGCTAGTGGACCGGACAGTACTACATGTGTGTGCGGATAAACCGGGAGGAACAACAGGGGAGCAAGACAGACCAGGCAAACCAAGGTTTCAACACAGGGAAATAAAGCCTCAAAACCTCTGGCTGTAAAAACCTGTGGGAACAGTAAAATGACAATGAAGTCACAGATATTAACAACTGAACCTAAAAAACAAAAAAAAACCTAAGCAAACAACTGGAACAGGAATAGAATCACAGAAATGGAGATTGCATGGAGGGATATCAGCAGGGAAGGAAGGGGGAATGGGGGAAAAGGTACAGGGAATAAGAAGCAAGAATAGTAGGTGCAAAATAGACAGGGGGAGGTTAAGAATAGTATAGGAAATGGAGAAGCCAAAGAACTTGTATGTATGACCCATGGACATGAACTAAGGGGTGGGGGAATGCTGATGGGAGGAGGGGTGCAGGGAGGAGGGGAATAAGAGGAAGAAAAATAAGGGACAACTGTAATAGCATATCAATAAAATACATCTTAAAAAATAAAATAATAAATCTCCCTCTTAATTCCTTAATAACATTCCAAAAGTTTTAATATATAAACCATGACATATTTCTTTTGTCATGGGAGTCCTCTGCAGAAGTGTTTTCCCAAGTGATACGCACTCATCCTACAGGATATGCAAGGTATGTTCCCTGGAGTGCAGGAGGAAAATGTTGGGGTGGGGGGGGGCGGGGAACAACTTTTATTTTTATGTATTTCTTAATCCTTGAAAATAAGCTTTACTAATATTTAATATACAGATGATAAGTTCATCACTCACATTATACGGTTAAAGATAATGGTGATCTAATCAGATCTAATAAGAAGTCAGTCCTCAGGATACAAAATTAGTATCCAGAAATCAGTTGCATTTTTATATGCCAATAATGAACTAGTAGAAAGGGAAATTAATAAAACAATCACACTCACAATTGCTTCAAAAAGAATAAAATACCCAGAAATAAATCTAACCAAGGATGTAAAAGACCTGTA
>PVJI01028960.1:0-15858 GCA_004026765.1 Micronycteris hirsuta
CGGGCTCCCAGTCACTTCCCCATAATGAGTTCTCCTATGAGGCTGGGAGTTCCTTCCTCCGCCACCTCAACCCCCACAGGTGCTCTCAATCTGTGGTTTGAGGCTTTATTTCCAGGCAATGGTGGGTTGCATGGTCTGTGCCACTCCCCAACTTTTTCTTCCAGTTTATCTGCGCTCAAATGAGGGACTGCCAGGTCCACCAGTCTTGACCCCACTGGGTCCAGGTAGGCCAGCCACAGGTTTCTTTGGGTGTGCTGGCCGTGGGTTTCGCTGAGTACACCACCCGTGTTTTGGCCAGGTGTGCCTGTGGCGGGTCTCTCCAGACAACTACAGTGTTGCCTGCCCCTCTCAACAAACCGCTGTCTTGCCGGGCACACTCTGCACCCAGCTCTGCCCCGCTTACTGGTCTGGATAAATGTGTCTTCTTAACTCCTTGGTTGTCAGACTTCCACACGGTTTGATTTTCTGTCAGTTGTGGTTGTTTCTTTTGTTTTTTAAATTGTTGTTTTTTCTCTTTTGGTTGTACGAGGAGGCACAGTGTGTCTACCTATGCCTCCATCTTGGCCAGAAGTCCACTTATAGAATATTCTAATTCAAGTGAAATGTTTCAGAAATATTTTTCTCTTCCAGCTTTATGATGCCGGGGGTAGGGGAAGGTAGATGAGGAGAAACTGCTGGCCTTTATTTTCCCACTGCTGAACCTATTCCTTTCTTGAGCTCACTGTCTTCCTTCCCTCCCTCCTTCCTTCCTTTTTTCTGTAAATTGAGAGATACTGGCTAGAGCAACTAACTGCTTTAGATGAACATTTCTTGTGCAAGACATACACATTTCATATGATTTTTCAAAAACCTAAAAAATTAGACTTCAGAAATGAGAACTGAATTTACAACTATTTTGCTGTTTACATATAACCAATATATTTTGATGCATAAGGGACAGCATTAGAATTAGGCATGTAGAATTAGGGTATTCTATAGGACCTTATGTGAGACTTAGAGATTTGCTTTAAAAATGTCTCACAAATCTAGAGAGTGAAAAACAAAATTTATTCTCTTGGCTCTTTCACTGTTGCAAATTGTGAGAGAGCAACAGCTATAGAACTTTGTAAATTCCTGGATTGTTTCCTGTATCTCAAACCAATTTCACTGGAAGCCATTCCTCTAGCATTTTGACTAAATGGCGATGCAGGTTGGTAGAGAAAAAGGTCCAGATGGGTCTGAGATGCAACTAACTCACAGTGAGGGAGTTCAAGGTGGACTGAATGCCCTTCCTCATCAACCAAGCATAGAGGAACGCTGACCTACTTTACATAAAATAAAAAAACACCTGGGTGTTCTACTTTCCTGAACAGCAGAAATAAAATAGGGTGTATATACTTTAGCATGGAAAAAGAAAATATATTCTAATTTCTACCTCCACAATTGATTCAAAACACAACTAATCATCAATACAATTAAAAAGGATAAATTGGAACATACAATAATGTTTGAAATCACAAGCTATGACATATTTAGTAAAGAGAATTTAATAATAAAGAGAAGAATTATAACAAGTGTACAGCTTTGAAAAATAGTCACCATTTTAGCAATATTCTGTTCATGTTTAACAATGTTGCCTTTAACAAAATAACGAGAGTTGCCAACATGGAGCAATTAGGTCAGACAAACTAGGAATTAATTACTGTAGACAGGCCCATATGTCACAGAACCGCACATGTTTTCCAAATCTTGCTTGGAAGGGGAAAGATTTTCTGGGAAAACTCTTGAGATAGTAAAAGGGACATTGCTGCTAAGGTTTGAATTGAAAGTGACTTTGCAGAATTTAAATCATGAAGGCACAAAGTTGTATTAAGTACAAACTAAGTGAATTTTCTTCAGTTCAGTTATTCAATTACTTAAAATAAATCAAGCAATACCTAAACTGTGTGGCTTCAACAGCCACAAAAGTTCTTGAGGTGTGACAGGAACCAAATTCCAGCAAGGCATTAGCCACTGATTCTACCCGTCCACATATTAAATCAATCTGGTATTAAGAAATGATTAGAAAATCAAAATCTTCAGGGTGCATATATGCGGTGTACATTTAAGATATGGCCCCAACTTTAGTTTTAGCATGAAAGGTTGGATGTTACACTCTGAGTTTTGCTCCCTAAATATTCTCCAATGTTAACATTTTAGTCCTTAAATATCACTGCTGATCTTTATATTGATATTTTTTCATCACCAAAACATATCAGATTTGTAATATACATTTTAACCAGGAGAATCAAGAAAATATTTTCAATTTAAATGAAACAAACAAAATAAACTGAGTATTTTCCCTCTAAATTGCTCCTTATGTAAGTTAAGCTTGTATGTTCCAAGCTGGACTCTATCACAACCCTAATTTCTGATTTACTAACTTTTGTTATGGAAGATGTAGCCAATGACATTAATATCTATTTCCCTCATGAGGTCTTTTGAGATATTTCAAATTCTAAAAGGTCCACATCTGGGAGGAAACCTTTAAAGATGGGGTTTCAAACTTACATGCCTGGAGGACCCAGGCAAGTAATGCAATCCCAGCCTGGGATGATGAAAGTACAGCCATAGATACAAATGACAAATGACAGGCAATACCCAATTTCATGGTGAAGGCAATAGGGAATGGTGGGGACTGTGGAATGTTGCACCCCACTTGCTGATAGGTGCTTGCTCTGCTCTCCATGGGCTCCCAGTCACTTCCCCATAATGAGTTCTCCTATGAGGCTGGGAGTTCCTTCCTCCGCCACCTCAACCCCCACAGGTGCTCTCAATCTGTGGTTTGAGGCTTTATTTCCAGTCAATGGTGGGTTGCAAGGTCTGTGCCACTCCCCAACTTTTTCTTCCAGTTTATCTGCGCTCAAATGAGGGACTGCCAGGTCCACCAGTCTTGACCCCACTGGGTCCAGGTAGGCCAGCCACAGGTTTCTTTGGGTGTGCTGGCCGTGGGTTTCGCTGAGTACACCACCATTGTGAGTAAAATTTTTGCCATTTTAGTATGTGATCCATATCATGATTTTTGTAAAATTCACAATATGTTAGATATTGCAATTAGTTCAAACAAAAAATCAAATAAAAAAAGTACTTTGAGCCCTGGCTGGTGTAGCTCAGTGGGTTGAGCGCAGGCTGAGAACCAAAGGGTCCCAGTTCGATTCCCAATCAGGGCACATGCCTGGGTTGCAGGCCAGGTCCCCAGTGAGGGACATGTGAGAGGCAACCATACATTGCTGTTTCTCCCTCTCTTTCTCCCTCCCTTCCCCTCTCTCTAAAAATAAATAAAATCTTAAGAAAAAAAGTACTTTGAGCCAAACAAAAATATTTTAGAACCAAATTCAACATGCTGCCAGACAGATACCTGCACCAGACATTAATGCTTCAGTATTACCTACTCTAGGAGCATAGGAGACCCTATTTTTAAAAGAATATTGCTGTTATTTTACCCTAGAATTCTTAAATTTCACTTAAACCAGAATCGCCTGCATAGGATTGTGAGATAAAATCCAACATGCCCAGTTAAATTTAAATTTCAGATAAATAGAGACTCTGGCTCAGATGGAGGAGCAGGTAGATATATTGTGCCTCCTCACTTAACCAAAAGAAGGACAAGATCAAATTTAAAAACAAAAATAACCAGAACTGCCAGAAAATCAAACTGTGTGGATGTCCAACAACCAAGGAGTTAAAGAAGAAACACTCATCCAGACCAGTAGGAGGGGTGGAGATGGGCAGCCAGGTAGAGAGGACTTATGGCAAGGCAGCGGCTGGCAGAGCAGGTGAGGCAGCAGCTGACAGAGCAGTTGGTCCCACATTTGCATGCAGATAAACCAGGAGGAACAACAGGGGAGTGAGACAGACTGCGCAACCTAGGGCTCCACGGTGGGGAACTAAAGTCTCAAAATCTCTGACTGAAAACACCTGTGAGGGTTGAGGTGGTAGCTGGAGAAACTCTCAGCCTCACAGGAGAGCTCACTGGAGAGACCCACAGGGTCCTAGAATGTACACAAGCCCACCTACCCGGGAATCAGCAACAGAAGGGCCCAATTTGCTTATGGGTAGTGGGGTAAGTGAGTGAAAGCCAACAGAGAGTGAAGCAAGCAACGTCGTTCTCTTTTGGACCCCTCCCTGACAGACAGTGCCACAATGCAGGGTTTCTCTGCCCTGGTGAACACCTAAGGCTCTGCCCCTCACTATGTATAGGCACCCTGAGACAAAAAAAAATATGGCCCAAATGAAAGAACAGATCAAAACACCAGAAAAAATACAACTAAGCAATGACGAAATAGCCAACCTATCAGATGCACAGCTCAAAAACTGGTAATCAGGATGCTCACAGAAATGGTTAAGTATGGTTGCAAAATAGAGGAACGAGTGAAGGTTATGAAAAGTGAAATAAAGGAAAATGCACAGGGAACCAACAGTGAAGAAAAGAAAACTGGGACTCAGATCAACTGTTTGGAGCAGAAGGAAGAAAAAATCATTTGACCAGAACAGAATGAAGAAACAAGAATTCAAAAATATGAGTAGAGGCTTATGAACCTCCAGGACACCTTAAATGTTCCAACATCCGAACCATAGGGGTCCCAGAAGGAGAAAAGGAAGAGCAACAAATTGAAAACTTATTTGAACAAATAATGAAGGAGAAACTTCCCCAATCTGGCAAAGGAAATAGACTTCCAGGAAGTCCTTGAATCCCAGAGTCCCAAAGAAGTTGGACCCAAGGAAGCACACACCAAGGCACATCATCATTACACTACCCAAAACTAAAGATAAGGAGATAATCTTAAAAGCAGCAAGAGAAAAGCAGAGTTACCTACAAAGGAGTTCCCATAAGACTATCAGTTAATTTATCAAAAGAAACCTTGCAGGCAAGAAGGGGCTGGAAAGAATTATTTGAAGTCATGAAAGGCAAGGACCTGCATCCAAGAATATTCTATTCAGCAAAGCTATCATTTAGAATGGAAGGACAGATAAAGTGCTTCCCAGATAAGGTCAAGTTCAAGGAGTTAATCATCACCAAGCCCTTATTATATGAAATGTTAAAGGGATGTATCTGAGAAAAAGAAGATAAAAAATATGAACAGTAAAATGACAACAAACTCACAACTACCAACAACTGAACCCCCAAAAAACAAAAACAAAAATGAACTTAGGCAAAAAACTAGAACAGGAACAGGTTCACAGAAATAGAGATCACATGGAGGGTTTTCAGCAGAGAGGTTGGGGGTAGGGAATGGGCTAAAAGGTACAGGGAATAAGAAGCATAAATGGTAGTTACAAAATAGACAGGGGGAGAGATTAAGAATAGCGTGGGAAATGGAGAAGCTAAAGAACTTATATGCATGACCCATGGACATGGACTAAGGTGAATGATGGTGATGGGCAGTGGTACGGGGCAAGGGAGAATAAAGGGGAGAAAAAATGGGACAACTGTAATAGCACAATCAATAAAATATATTAAAATGTAAAAATAAATTTCAGATAATGTATTTTTTTAGAACAAGTGTGTCTCAAATATTATTGCACAACACATACTAACAATTATTTGTTAGTCTGAAATTCAATTTACTTTTGTTTACTATACTTGTATTTGCTGGGTCTGGCAATTCTATAGCTGGAGAGTTTATTAAAACGCAGATTGCTGACCCCATTCTAAGAACTTCTGATTCAATAGACCTGAGGTAGACCCCAAGAATTTGCATTTCTAACAAATTTCTTGGGGGATATTAGTATTTCTGGCTTCAAAACACTTCCAGAAGTACTGCCCTAAAATAAACTGATTTTGAGTTATTTTTTAATCAACTTAAAATTGATTACATCCCTTTAAATCAAATGTTTACTTATAATTTCAAATATATTGAGACTCTGGTTTTCCTAATGACGCAAGGGTAGTTCTAAATCTGTATTTATGATTCCATCTTAGTTTAGACTCAGAGGATCACCTGCTCTCTCGTTCTTCCAGCATTATCTGCTAGGGTCTTTGCCCAGTGCATGCATTCGTTTCCCAGGCATTTGAATGCTCGACTATAAAGTTTTAGTAGCTGGATTTAGCCTGAAAAGAGAATGAGTTTCTTGAGACTGTTAGGCATGACATCTGCTTTCCCTGAACCATCGCTCTTTTCCTATAAAATGTAAATGAGATATGTTAGCTGTATTTAAAGGGGTAATGGTACCCTTATATATATGAATCATAACTATATTATTTGGACTAAATATGAATCAAAAACTTATCAGAAGTTTATAAAAACTCCTTCATTAAAATTCGATTTGCAAACTCTAAGGTACTTCTGTCTAAATATGTACACGTTTCATCACAAACTACCTTGATTTTGGCAACCTCCCACCCTTTCTAACCAGGTGTTTTTGCTGACATTGACTCTGTTAAGGCCATGTTAGTCCCCAGAACATAGGAAGGAGAGGTCTTAGACAATTTTGCCTCCAGAAGTCTATTGTCATTATCACTGCAGTCCTGTGGTTTGTTTCTCATCGTAACCAACATTTTGCACCATTTTCATCTAGATCCTGGCCACCAGGGAGGCTCTGGACTGCATTCTGTACTTTATCCTCTCCAAGCTTATGGCTTCTCAGTCTTTGCTCCTGTTTGTTGTTGTTGTTTTGAGAAAGAGAGGGGATAGAGAGAAACAGAGGGGTGGGGAGAGAGAGAGAGAGAGAGAGATCAATTTATCATTCCACTTATTTATGCATTCATTGATTGATTCTTGTATGTGCCCTGACCAGCAATGGAACCTGCAACCACAGCATATGGGGACGACTCTCTAACCAAATGAACGACCTGGCCACAGTTCCTGTGTCTGTTTTTTCATTTCTGCCAATCCCCACAGCTGGGGTCATATTGTCACCACCTGGAGCACATATTTGGCTTTCATCTCATGGTCCAGAACCAGAGTACTGTCCCTGGGCCTCCAGTCTCACAACCTGTCACCAAGCCCACCACCCCAACTCCACTGTGTGCAGAACTTCTGAACTGTGTGGGCTTCTGGACTGCTTTGTTATGCTATGACGACATGCATGCCCCTCCTACCAAGTGCAGTCCTGTGAAAAAAGAATCACCTCTCTTTCCAAGTAGCTGCTTAGTAACTCCTGCTCTATGTTCCACATACCCTCTCTGTAGCCCTGCTTTTGTCTCATTCTTGTCTCATTCCCCCAAAACAGGAGGGTTCACTTTATGCTTGGGTTAATGCCCCCTGCCCCCCTGCCAAAGCAGTACATTTAGCACTTAAAAGGTAACACATTCAGCCCTGGCTGCTGTAGCTCAGCAGATTGAGTGTGGGCTGGAAACCAAAGGGCCCCAATTTGATCCCCAGTCAGGTCACTTGCCTGGGTTGTAGGCCAGGTTCCCAGTGAGGGCCATGTGAGAGGCAATCACACATTGCTGTTTCTCTCCTTCTCTTTCTCCCTCCCTTCCCCTCTCTCTAAAAATAAATAAATAAAATCTTAAAAAAAGAGAAGACATTCTTTTAAAAAAAGATAACACATTTAGAAGTATGAGAGTTAATTGTTTCTCCTCGTTGCAAACAATATTTAAAAACAAAGGTTTAGAAGTAACTAACCATAATATAATATAACAAATTCTGTTATATAGCTATGAATTAAATTTAATCTCTATGGTGGACCATAGGAAGAGGATTTTTGAGTTTAGCATTAAAGAGTATCTATCTTTGTTGAAACTTTAAGAAAAGTCACTATGAAACAAAAATATTCAAATTTTAGCTAAGTCTGCATACATAATGCCTGTGCTTATTGTAAAGGTGTTGGTAGACTGCAGGAACAAATGAACTGCCCTCCAAAACACTTGTGCCACAGGTGCCAAGCACCTACGAACTCGGGAGAAGAGATATTATAATGACTCACTCATTCAGATATTCACTGCATCACTCTCGTCCAATGATCACAGTTTAGCCCAAACACCAATGTTGTTCTATCCAAAGAAGAGGAAGGAGCCCAGAAAGTGTTCTAGTGGCTCAATACAACCTCATGTTGACATTGGAGACAGTACCCATACACAGTTTCCTGCCCATCTGAATCCTCAGTGTATCTTGAATTACTTTATTTATTTACAATCATTTGTAATTAAAATCCCCATAGTACATGTTTATGACATTTTTATAACCTGTTCCCAAGTAGACTGTTAGCTCTTGAACATGAAAGCCAGGAGTTTGTTTATTCTTGTGCCCTCCACACCTAGCAAAATACTTGACCGTATGATGGATACTCTATAAACGATGAATGACTGATTTGACTCTAATTTCAATAAAATTTTCTTTTCATTCTTCCTTATAACTAAGGGTCTTTCTTATCAAGTCTTATGAGTGCTGTGCTAGGGTCTCTGCCAAATATCCTAATACCTTTGGTCTCAGATTCTCATCTTGCTCACCTCTGTCTTCTGGGAAACTAGAAATGAGATTCAGAATTCTAGACCTTATAATTGCTAGGAAATATTTACTGCAACACTTGGTATATTTCTATGTCCCTTTGTTTACATTAATATATTCACACAAGAATGCTGCTGAGACCCTGAGTCAGTTAACTTTTTATCATGTGGCACTCATGCTTAGGCACTGTATTAGTTTACTGGTGCTGCTGTGACAAAACTCCACAGAGTGGGTGGCTTAAACAATAGACAGGCATTGCCTCACACTTCTGGAGGCTAGAATTCCAAGATCTAGGTGTGATATGGCTGGTTCCCCCTGAGAGGTGTAAGGAAGAATCTGTTCCATGCTTATCTCCTAGCCTCGGGTAGTTGCCTGGTAATCTTTGGTGCTCCTTGGCCTGGAGAAGATGAAGGCACTTTCTGCCTTTATCTGAATTTTTATAAGGACATCAGTCGTATTGGAGCAGGAAATCACCCCATTCCAGTACGGTCTCATCTTAATTTTACTAGCTACATCACAGCAACCCTGTTGCCAAATAAGATCGTGTTCTGAGGTACTGGAGGTTAGGATTCCAATAAACATTTTTGGAGGGACTCAATTAAACCTGTAACAGGTACTGCATAGACATTTATTTAATCATTGCAGTAATCCTGTGAGGTAAGTATATTTAACTCCATTAGATACACATTGTCTCAGGGTTCTATCTAGTCAACATTTTCAGATGATACTGCCATGTCTGTGTTAGTAAAAGGTATTTTCTCTCACTCACAGAGCATCATAAAGTCAGCTTCTTCAATACATCGCTTCTCTGACTGAGAATTCCAAGCATGAACTCTTGTGTTTATACCTTTTTGTTATTATTTTTCTTGGCTATGAAATTGCTTTTGGGCATTTCTGTGGGTAATTAGGTGATGATATCTGAGATACAATAATTATTTCCTGGGAAATCATGCTAGTTGACCTATACTTTTCTTCGAGGTTATCTTCTCTTGATTGAAGGCTTCAGCAACAGAAATGCATTGTCTCACAGTTCTGGAGGTTAGAATTCCACGATCCAGATTTTACAGGGTTGGTTCCTGTTTCATTCTTCATAAAGCCTGTTTCAACTGTTCAGGTATTTTACAATTAATATAATTGTTTTTTCTACATTTGAATAAAAAAGAATATCACTAAGTTTATATTTTAGTGTATGTGTCTTATTGATTTTAAATACCTCTTTTCACAAATTCATATTTAGTGGTAATTTTTTTCAAGTAGTGTTTGTTAGAGAACATAGAAAATACTATATCATAGCTATGTTGTTTTTTGTAACTGAACTCTGTAATCTTCTGTGGGCAGATCCTACTTCAATTTTACTTTGCTTCTTTATTTAATATTGAAAAGATATGGAACCAATATACAGTAAGCAGAGACCCAGCGAGGCAGTATTATTACAGAGCAAGAGATTTTATTTCTAGCTGCTCAGGTTAATAACTGTAGTAAAGAGAGAAAAAAAAAACATTGTATATCAAGAAATGTTCTTCATGGGCTAGTCTAGAAGTTGTTCTGTTCACAAATAGGAATAGTTGAAATCCCCTCCAACACACAAGAGATCACTAGCATAGCACGTTCAAATATTAAGTCTGTCACACTGAGAACCCCGAAGAGTTTCATCATTATAAATTTGTGTAACAGACATTAGGTATGGAAATACGACAAGCAAGAACAAATCTATGTGGCTAAGGAAGAAATTATCTATGCACAAAACAGTCAAAACTACAAACAAATAGACTGTGATAGGAAAAGGTGATCATTCCAACAGAGAGTGATAATAGCACTTCATGGGAGAATTTTCTCAGGTTCCAGCAGCAGAACAGTACGTGCGCATGAGGGGAATCAAGATGAGGAGAAAGATACCACCCGACTAACTTGTGACTGAGGAAATAATAATTAAAATCCAAATCATACTACCTCTTATTTATAATTTGTAAATTTCTTATTTGTAATATAGTATTTAAAATAACTACTAGTATGAAATGTTAAAGGGAGTTATATAAGGTATGGAGGAATATCAACAGGGGAGTGGTAGGGGGAGAGGGTGGGAATGGGGCACAGAACAAGTAGCATAAATGGGAGGTAGACAACAGACGGGGGAGGTTAAGAATAGTGTAGGAAGTGCAGGAGCAGAAGGACTTATGTGTATGACCTATGGACAAAACTAAAGGGTGGGGAAAGCGGGGGTAAGGGCTGGAGGGGAAGAAAGGGGGGGGATGGGACAACTGTAAGAGCATAATCAATAAAATATATTTAAAAAAATAAGAAAAATAAAATAACTACTAGTGAACATTTTTCCCAGAATGTGTTATTAGCTTTTCTACAGCTACACTTTCTGTTATGTTCTCACAAATAGTCCAACTCCAAATGAGAAGTGTGCCTGTATTGTTAAAAGAGAGGGATCTCAGGCAGTTGAGATACAATCAGTTCTTTTTTTTTTAAGATTAAACTTTTGATGAAATTTAATATCTAGTTAACAGGAACAGAACAAA
Source organism: Micronycteris hirsuta (assembly GCA_004026765.1). Taxonomy (NCBI): domain Eukaryota; kingdom Metazoa; phylum Chordata; class Mammalia; order Chiroptera; family Phyllostomidae; genus Micronycteris; species Micronycteris hirsuta. Next base: position 10,937 of record PVJI01028960.1, read on the forward strand.
ACAAAACAGTACTTCCAGGTTCAGGCCAGATCAAAGTTACACACAACCCTAATGATTGCGAGGTAAAATTCAGACGATCTCTGGGTGTTATGCAGCACTTCTACAATGTTCGACGGTTTGACTAGCCTGCGAAATTGAACAATTGCCTTGGCATTTCACAGATGAAACACTCCTCTACCTTTCTAAACTTTGTGATCCTCCAGTATATAAACGCCCTTTCAACCTTTTATGGATCTGATTTACTCTGAAAACTAAAAACAATAGTGGGGACAACAATGCTGTAAAAACATGGCAAAAAATTAATTGTCCCAAATCCACACCATTTCCTTAGGCTTAGAAATGTAATTGACACTTATTTCTAAGAGTAATGTTAACACTGGGAAAATTCAGTAGAACAAGAAAACATGTTCTGGCAACAATTATAATCTTAAATTAATTTTTTTGTTGTAATGTAGTAATTAGATGAATGTAATTCCACACCAGTATCCCTAAATGATGAAGTCTAAGGAAACAGAAATTTTTGCAGGCTAAGACTTCAGTGGAGTTATTTGATAAGGATTAAATAAAGAGGCACAGAAGTTGCTTGAGGAAATTGTACTGGATACAATAGCAATATTTCCTTTATGCAAAGGCCAAGTTTTAAATCTCATTCAGGCATGTTTTAACAGGAAACCACTTGTAATTTTCCAGTAGGTTTCTTAGACTTCTATTAGAAAGCAATCAACTTTAGTATTACCCAATCTAATAATACACCAAGAAAAGTTCAAATATGATACAAGGAAAATAATCTCTAAAAATGTTCAATCTTCACCCAAAACCGACAGCATTTCCTCATGTTACGCATCCGCACATAACTCTACTTATTTTACTTTTTAATTTATTTATTTTAATTATTTATTCTATTACAGTTGTTCCAATGTTTTTCCTTTAACCCCGTCCACCCCTCTAGCCCACAGCAGATCTTCTCTGTTGTCTGTGTCTATACGTCATTCATACATGTTCTTTGCTTGTCCCGTCCCCTTCCTTCTACCATGCCCCCCTCCCTCCTCACTTCCTGCAGCCATCAGTCTGTTCCATGTTTCCCTGTTTATGGTTCTATTTCTTTTGTTAGTTTACTTTGTTCACTAGTTTCCAGTTATAAGTGATGTCATATGGTATTTGTCTTTCACCAACTGGCTTATTTCACTCAGCACAATAGTCTCCAGTCCCATCTATGCTATCATGAAGGGTAAGAGTTTCTTCTTTCTTTCTGCTGTGAAGTAAAAAAAAAGTTTCTTCAATAAATTACGTTGGTAGAACTGGACTGGTACATGCAAAAAAAAAAATTAAACTAGGCTATCAACTTACACTATACACCCAAATAAACTCAAAATGGATAAAAGACTTAAATATAAGTTGTGATATCATAAAAGTCCTAGCAGAAACATAGGCAGTAACATTGTGGACATCCCACATAGCAATACATGTGCCAATATATCTCCTAGGGCAAGGGAAATAAAGGAAAAAATAAACAAATGGGACTACATCAAATTAAAAAGCTTCTGCATAGCTAAAGAAACCATCATCAAAATGAAAATGGAATTAACCATATGGGAGAACACATTTACCAATGATACACCAGACAAGGGTTTATTCTCCAAAATATATTAAGAATTCATATGACTCAAAACCAAGAAGACAAACAAGCCAATTAAAAATGAGCAAATGACCCGAATAGACCCATCTCTGAGGAGGACATACATAGGGTCCAGAAACATAGGAAAAAATGCTCAATGTCACTAGCCATCAAAAAGATGCAAATTAAAACCACAATGAGATACCACCTCACACCTGTCAGAATGGCCATCATTAATAAATCAACAAATAACAAGTGCTGGTGAGGATGTGGAGAAAAGGGAACCCTAATACACTGTTGGTGGGAATGCAGACTGGTGCAGCCATTGTGGAAAACAGTATGGAATTTCCTCAAAAATCAAAAAATGGAACTGCCTTTTGACCCAGTGATTCCACTCCTGGCACCCTAAGAATCCTGAAACACCAATTCGAAAGAACTTAGGCACCACAGTGTTCATTTACAATAGCTAAGTGTTGGAAACAGCCCAAGTGCCCATCAGCTCTCACAGAATTTATAAGCTGGCTCAAGATGTAGATAGTTAATTGGAAAACATATATATTTTAATATTAGATTTTATTTTTTGTTATAAATGCTGTTGTAAGAGTTTATAGCTTATTAAGAGCTTACATGTTAAGGACACCTAATTCAATTTTGGGGGACCAACATAGAGTTTCTAGAGCAGTACTTTCTAAAGTGACACCCAAAGCATAATTGAGGGATGTTCAGGTCAGAGGGAGAAGGCAAAGTGTGACCTATTTTCTGCTCCCCCTGAAGTGGAGTTGTAAGGTGTACAAGCACAGAGAGGGCAAGGGGAGTGCACTGGAGCACTGAAACGAGGTCTGCAAAGTACATCACTCAAACTCCTTTGTCCATTGGATTCCAGGTAAGTTCAATAACAGAAGCCACTAGAGTTGAGACTGCAGGACAGGAGATGTAGGTCAGGCAATATAGGTTTTATTCTTCTGCAGAGATTACATCTTCTCCATGATTGCAGCTCCCACCAGACCCTCCTCACCCACAATCCCAGCTCTTGTCCTGCATGTTCCTGCAGAAGTTCCATCTTCTTCCAGGGATTCTTGACTTTGAATTCTGGTAACGTTACTTATTCTCTTTGTTCATGTTTCCCTAGAGTGGTAGTTGTTTCCTACTGTTGTTGATTTCTGTTTTTCTCAGCATCCCCTGCGTGTTTTCATTTCTACCAACTTCTATGTAGTTGTTTAACGTATTTACTCTCTTCTTTTGTATTAACTCGTGTGGATTCTGTTTTCCTGATTATACCATACTGATTTAAAAAAGGCCCTGTATGCCACAGTACAGTAAATAGGAGCTATTCTGGAAGCAACGGTGAAAAAATATTTTAAGTATTTCCCCATATAAGCACATAGTGACTCTGCTGTAAAAGGTGAGGGCAGGTCAGGACATATGCCCTTCCTTGCTCCTAGATGTCCTCTGTTACTAGTTCTCATCAATGGGGAGTAAGTGGATATGGTGTGAGCCATTCCTGGCCAACACTCTAAAGAAAAACTTTACGGCTCATCTCTCCCTCCTGCTGATGTATACAAATGGTCATTAGCAATTTGGGGGCAACAAAGTCACAAAGTGGAAAGGCCCTGCTGTCAGAATCCCTGTGTGAAGACAGCTTTCCACAGATAGGAACGCTCACTTTGGAACAATGGGAGGATGCGACATTCAATTTCCTTTGTTCGAGACACATATATTTGGTTCTATCTTTTATAAAACTGTAGTCCCCATCAACTAATGCACTGTATTAGCTATGAATTTCTTTTAAATTCTGCTTCATTCTGACAAGTCTTACTCTATGTATCTTGCATCTAACATTTTTCAAGGGAGAGAATCCAACTGGCTTTGTATAATAGATTACCATCTGATCAAGTATTCCACTCAAGCCCAGATTTCCTGCCAATCATCTGGTCCTTCTTATGTCCAACTCTAAGTGAGTGCCTTAAGGTTAGTCACAGATTCTTGGAATTTATTCTGGTTATGATAACAGGGTCAAATGGCACTACACATAAAATGTGGGTGTCAGCTACTCTTTCCGGCCATTTTGCTTAGAAAATGAATGACAATTTGCCCCAGTTTTGGGGGACAGAGTGTCCCAATTTATTTCCCTTATTCTAGCATAATCATTAAGACTGTCCTCTTTTACTCTCAAAGTGTTCCAGCTTGAAATATAAATTACATGATCCCACTATTATAAAGAGACACATCTTTTCACAGATATTTCTCCAGTGATAAACAGATTGCTATATGTCAATTCCTTATATGTGTGATACTGAGGTTTAAGTACCTAACATTTAAACTGCTTCAATATTTTTGAACTTGTCCCTTACATTTAGCCAATCTCATTTTTCATGCTAACAGATTCCCTCATTGTCTCTAACCAGTCACTTTACTGTCTTCTTGGGACATTTGATGTTTACCCATCCATCATTTCTTTTGCTTTTCTAGTAATATTTCTCCCAGTTTCCTTGGACAACTGCTTATTAGTATGTTCTTGGTCAGAATTTTCTCCCTCTATCCCCAGGACCAGAGTTGAGCATGTAACGTAGTTGTGTGGACAACAGCCTCGTATTTCTCTAGCCAATCAGATCCAGTGAAGTCTGGGCCCATGACCTAAGCAATGTCAATCATGACTACTCCTACAATTTGTAGTAGAATAAAAGAGACAGAGTTCTTCCTTGTAAGAGAGACAGATGAGAGAGATAAATTCCTGACAATCATTTGTAAATATGTCATGAATCAAGATGATCCTGATTCCTGTCTACCCACAGAGCTTTTCAGTATGAGCTAATAAATTCATTCATTTAAAACTTAAAAATGTTATATTGTAGTATATGGTCCTAACTTGCTCTTCTGTACCTTTGTTTACACTATTTCCTCAAACTGAAATGTTTCTTTCACCAGTCTAGCTCATTACTTTGGGATTAGGCAAAAGCAGTAATATATCTTCAGAGATATTTTCCTTATTTCATCCCATTATAATCAATCATTGACTCTGAAAGCATCAACCTTCACATAGAGATTCAAGCTGCAAAGCAACAGATGCTTGTAACTGGTAGCACTGTTACTAAGGGTAGATTAGTAGCATTCTATTATGCAAACCATCCTCTCTAGTGGATTGCAATGGACTATTCAGTATAACACTGGTGTATATCAGAAATTTTTCATTTGAACATGACAGAAATCCAACTTTCACCAAGTCAATTGAGGAAAAATCCATTGGCTCATGTAACTGGGAAATGTTGGTAGACATTTCAGTAAATGTAGGAACAAGGGGTTAAAAAGA
>PVJI01028961.1:0-15854 GCA_004026765.1 Micronycteris hirsuta
ATGTTTTTTGATTGATGCCTTCCATTCTTTCCACCCTATGCCCCTCCACCCTCATCTCTGGCAACTCTCAGTCTGTTCCATGTTTTCATGTCTCTGGTTCATTAGTTTATTTTTTTCCTTATATTCCTCTTATAAGTGAGATCATATGGTGTTTGTCTTTCACCAACTGACTTTTTACAGTTAGCATAATAGTCTCCAGTTCCAACCACACTGTCACAAAAGGTAGGAGTTCCTTCTTTCTTTGTGCTGTGTTGTATTCCTCTGTGTAAGTGTACCGCTTGTTTTAGTCCACTCATGTACTGATGGGCCCTTAGGCTGTTTCCAGCACTTGGCTATTGTAAATGACACCACTGTGAACATTGGGACACATAGATTTTTTTAAAATTAGTGTTTCAGGATCCTTAGGGTATATTCTCAGCTGTAGAATCACTGGGTCAAAAGGCAGTTTCGTTTTTAGATTTTTAAGAAAATTTCATACTGTTTTCCACAGTGGCTTCACTAATCTGCATTCCCACCAACAGTGCACTAGGGTTCCCGTGTCCCCACATCCTTACTAGCACTTGTTGATTGTTGATTTGTTGATGATGGCCATCCTGACCAGTGTGAGGTAGATATCTCATTGTGGATTTAATTTGCATCTCTCTGATATCTAATGATGCTGAGTATCCTTTCATATGTCTATGGGCCCTCTGTATGTCCTCCTTGCAGAAGTGTCTGTTTAGGTCCTTTGTTCATGTTTTAATTGGATTGTTTGTCTTCCTGGTGTGGAGTCATGTGAGTTCTTATACATTTTTTAGTTCAAACCCTTGCTCAGTGTATCACTGACAAATATGTTCTCCCATGCAGTTGGTTCCTTTTTCATTTCCATGATGGTTTCTTTGGCCACACATAGATTTTTAATTTGTTGTAGTCCCATTTTTAAAAATTTTTTTCATTTACTTCCCTTACCCCAGGGAATATATTGGCAAAAATAGTGCTACATGGAGTATCTGAAATTTTATTGCCTATGTTGTCCTCTAGGACTTTTTTGGTGTCACAACTTACGTCTGTCTTTTATCCATTTTGAGTTTATTTTGCTGTTTGATATAAGTTATTGGTCTTTATTTTTTAGTTTTTGCCTGTACCTGTCCATTTCTGCCAAAACCATTTATTGAAGAGGCTATTTTTACTCCATATTATGTTTCTGCCATCTTTGTCAAATATTAATTGACCAGAGAGACATAGGTTTATTTCTGGCCTCTCTACTCTGTTCCAGTGATCTATGTGCCTGTTTTATGCCAGTACCAGACTTTTTTGATTACAGTGCCCTTGCAATATAGTTTGATATCAGGTATTGTGATCCTTCCTACTTTGTTCTTCTTTATCCAGATTGCAGAGACTATTCTGGGTCTTTTTTGGTGAAATCCTTTAGTGTGTAGCCTTTTCAGATTGACTTCTTTCATTTAGCAATATGCATCTTACATTCATCCATGTTTTTAATGGCTTGATAGATCATTTCCTTTCATTGCTGAATAATATACCATTGTCTGAATGTACCACAGTCTGTTTATTTCTTCATCCATTGGAATGCACTGTGGTTGGTTTCAAATTTGGCTATAATCAATGAAACTTATAAACACTAATGAGCAGGTTTTTGTTTGAACAACAGTTTTTGAATCAGTTGGGCCCCTAGAAATGTGATTGGTAAGAATAAGTTTATCTTTGCAAGGAACTGCCAAGCTTCCAAAGTGAGAGTTTCCACAGCAAAAGGTGAATGTTCTTGTTGCTCTACATCTTCAGAAGAATTTAGTACAGTCAGGTTTTTTGGACTTTAGTTCTTCCAATATGTCTTGCAGCTTTTCAAGGACAGGCAGATACACTCGGGATTCAGGAAGATGGAAGAAAATTTGCAGAGCTGTGGAAATGCCTAGCGTGCCTTTATTCCTCATATAGATGAGATCATATGGTATTTGTCTTTCACCGCCTGGATTATTTCACTTTGCATAATGCTCTCCAGTTCTACTCATGCTGTGGTGAAGGGTAGGGAGTTCTTCCTTTCTCTCTGCTGGGTAGTATTGCATTTTGCAAATGTACCACAGTTTCTTGATCCACTCATATACTGGTGGACACTTAGGTTGTGTCCAGCACTTGGCTATTATAAACTGTGCTGCTATGAACATTGGGGTTCATAGGTTCTTCTGAATTGGTGTTTCAGGATTCTTAGGCTATAATCTCAGCACTGGAATTCCTGGGTCAAAAGGCAGTTCCATTTAGTTTTTTGAGGAAACTCCATATTGTTTTCCACAGTGGCTGTACCAATCTGCATTCCACCAATGGTGCACTAGGGTTCCCTTTTCTCCACATCCTCTCCGACACTTCTTGTTTGCTGTTTTGTTTATGATGGCCACTCTGACTGGTGTGAGTTGTTATCTCATTATGGTTTTAATTTGCATCTCTCTGATGTGTAATGATACTGAGCATCCTTTCATATATCTCTGGGCCCTCTGTATGTTCTCCTCAGAGAAGTGTCTGTTCAGATGCTTTGCCCATCTTTTAATTGGATTGTTTGTCTTCCTGGAATATAGTCATGTGAGTTCTTTATATATTTTGGAGATCAAACCCTTGTCTGAGTTATCATTGGCAAATATATTTCCCTATACAGTTGGTTTCCTTTTCATTTTGCTGATACATGTTTACCTTTTGTTTTAAACCAGGGCAAATACACTAGAATTTTAGATTTACCAAATCTTTGTGTGTGTTGGCCAGCTTTTTAAAAGTCATTTCCTTTCTCTGTAACAGATGAGAATTTTAATAAAATCCAAAAAGAAACTAAAGTTTCTTTTTTAAAAAAAATTTAAAGCTGCAAAGGAATGTAATCAGATGGGGAAGAATTTCTTGGACTCTATTGCTATCCTGTGGGAAATATATGGTAGCTGTGAAGAGCTGAAATCACTGAGCTATTTGGGGAGAAAGTTGGATTTGGAAACCAAGCCAGAGATAAATGTTTCGCCTTCAAGTAAATATGACAAAATTCTCAGTTGTGGTTTTTTTAAGTTATTTTAATGTTCAATTACAGGTGTCTGCATTTACCCCTCACCACTCCCCCCATACCCCAGCCAAACCCACCTCCCTCCCTTGCTTCCACCCAACCTTTGGTTTTGTCCATGTGTCCTTTTTAGTTGTTCCTGAAGACCCTTCCCCCATTATGGTTTTAGGTTGAGAATCTATATCTAGTCTTTCTGGATTATCTGTCATGGATATATCAAAAAATAATGTTAATAATTATAATCACTTCTGCTCTTTCTTCTACTATATTTTATTTAGCAGTTTCTCTGTGTCAGGCATTGTGCTGAATGCTTTATATTTATTTGTACAATTTAATTTTCATACCATTCCTCTAAGGTACTTGCATAGTAACTGTCTTTACTTCTTCCATTTACTTTAGGTTTTCCAACTTCCTCTTTCCCAGATTTCACCTACCCATGCCAGCAGTTATCATTATACTCATTAGCCTGTAGTAATTTTTAATTGTATTTTTTCCAATACCATTTCATCCCTTTATGCCCCCTTCCCCAGAAATCACCACACTGTTGTCCATATCCATGAGTCCTTTTCCTTTTTGTTTGGTTCATCCACCCCCTAACTGCACCCCCCTTAACTGTCAACCTGTTCTGTATTTTCATTGTTAGTTCAGTTTGTTCGATAGATTCCACATAGTGTACTAATTTTTAAAGTCCTATAAGAAAGTTTAATGCATGGTTCTTCCTTTAAATGATTTTTCTCAATAAGCAAGAGTTTGCTGCTGTCAATGTGCCTTAGCCTAAAAGAATACTTTCCAACTTTGGATATAGAACACTGGGGCAGAAAGGTGGCAATTTTTCCATATTCAAAGGAGCAAAGTACATTTACACAATGGAATACTACACAGCAGAAAGAAAGAAGGAGCTCCTACCCTTTGCGACAGCATGGATAGAACTGGAGAGCATTATGCTAAGTGAAATAAGCCAGGTGGTGAGGGACAAATACCATATGTTCTCACCTTTAACTGTAATGTAATCAATAAAGGAAACAAGGAAGCAAAATATCACCAGAGACATTGAAATTAAGAACAATCTGACAGTAACCAGAGGAGAGGTAGGAGGGGGTAATGGGGGGAAGGGGGGAAGAGTGTTCAGGAAAAACTATAAGGGACACATAGGCAAAACCAAGGGGAGTGTGTGGAAACAAAGGAGGGAGGTAGGGATGGCTGGCATGGGGAGGAGTGGTGGTGAGGTAAATGCTGACAACTGTAGTTGAACAACAATAAAATAATTTTTTTTAAGGTTTTGCTCCTTAAATGCTTCCTAAATAACTTCTCAAAGCTTTTCTTCTCTCAGGTCTGTGCCAGTTGTGCTCTTTCTGTAACAAACACTGTTCAACATGAATGTGCACCCTCACTTTAAACAGCAAAGACACATCTCACAGTTCTTGCAACTTTGGGAAAAGTTAGCTCTACATTTTAATAACTCCCACTGCAAATAAACAGTAATGTCTAATCCCTGATCTCCTAAGTGTCTCTGCTTTCCAGTGGCTTTCATACCAAGACTAGAGAAAATATATGTCCATACTCCACACTCCTGATGCTTACTAAGGACCGTGGTGATTTCAGTAGGTTTGTAAATCTTGAAAGATATTATGTTTTCGATTTCTGATGAGTAGCTGATAGGTCAACAGCTGGAAATAATATTAAGAATCTTGAGGAGCAGTTGAAGTTTGTATTCTTCAGGTAGCCAAAAATTCATTTAATAACTATATAAAGCAACAATAATAGAAGATAAGAAAAAGTATATATAACTTGAAGACATAAAGATGGATGATTCCACTAAATAGGTATTAGAGATGCCTTTCTGGAAATGAAAGGAAGGAAAAGCCTGACAGCTTTTTATTCACTGACAATGAATACAAAATATATTCATTATATATATAATGAACACACACACATACACACACATATATTAAATAGATATAGTAAGAGTTTCCATACTCTCATTAATAATTACATTATTAAGTTAGGAAAATAGAAAAAATATTCAAGTATGTAAGGCTGAGAATATTCAATGCATTTAATATATTAAGATACACATATAATTTTCACATGAAAAGAAGTAATTTAACCTCAAAAAGATGAAATTGTTTTGGAAGACATATGTGTTTCTTTTTTTTATGTGCATTTCTTTTTTTAACTTTATTTTTATTATTGACACTATTACAGATGTCCCCATTTTCTCTCTCATTGCCCACCTCCACCTAGTCCCCCGTAATTAAAACCATTAGAAGATTTTTACTGCAATTATTATTATTACTATCATTAGTAATAAAACAAGCTGATTATTTTTGCACAATATTCTTAAATTTGCATTGTGAAACCTATATAGTTGTTGAGTGTTACCCAGAAAATATTTTTAGTGCTTTATATAGACCATTTAATTTAATTCTCAGAGGCAAAGAGGTCAAGTCTTAGAGAGGCTACTGAGGAATGATCAAGGCCACACAGCATATTGAGAACACTTTAACCCTAACCATTTTGACACAGTTCAGCTTTAAGATATCTGGAATATTGTTTTATGACAAGTTTTAAAGATACTTATCAATATTGACAGAATAATTTAAATATGTGCAAGTAAACAAGGGTAGAGTCATCTTTTTTTCTGAGTGGAAAAACAGGAGGTCACTTAAATGAAAAATGTCACAGGAGATATTTGCAGAACTTGAAATGTGTTGTAAATTGAAAAGTCAGTTTTGAAAAATAATTTTTTAAGATATCTTTCTTTTTTTTCCTTTCAGTTGGCTCTGGTGTCACTTTGACAAACCACCACCAATGTGGGTTTTTTGTTTGCTTTGTTTTGTTTTGAGCATCTTATATTCTACTCAACACTCATCTTATATATTTCCTGGCCCAGTCCTAAAATCTGTTCTTTTCTAGTCATAAAAATAAATGTGTTTGAGTAGCACAAGGAGAGATAAAAGAGGGATTTTCTCTTTTCTAAATGTTTCTATAATATTATAAAGTAACAAGGTTTAGAATAGCTCTCATGTGTTACAGGTAAACCATTTGGTTATCAGTAGTTTTATGTAATTAAGACATTAATTTATCATTCATATATTAATAGTTAAAAATAGTACTCATCAATACTGACAAAACAGTTTGAAAGTATGGAAGTGAAATGAGAATGAAACTGGATTTTTCTGTAGCTGAGAAAGTTGGGAGTTCACTTAAATGAAAAATCATTTATCACACTCATAGGATACTAAGTGGGTCTTCTGCAATCGTGTTCAACTGTTAGGTAAATCCAGTACTTAACAATAATGGATTTTTGCAGGGGCGGAGGGGGGGAGGTTAAGAGAAACTTTTGAGATTTCAACCCTTATTTAACTTTTTATTTACCTGACTTATTAAGTAGAGAATGCTAACTTAGTATATGGATTATGTAACTCCTTAGTCAGTATTCAGAACAGGGATATTATTGTGTATGTGATGAATATAACCCAACATGTACTGATGCCAGTCAATTGTTACGTGATTCCAAAAAGAAAAATCATCACTGAGATAGTTGTTATTTGGATTTTAGATAATCAATGTTCTAGTAAATTATTAACTGATTTCATAACTCCTTCCTATGTACTTATTAGAGTTTCTAGCTCTATCATTCTGTTCCATTTTTGTTATTATAGAACAAAGTCTGCAGATTAATGGAGCAGTTCAACCATTCCAGAGTGTCTGAATTTGTGTTACTTGGGCTTACTGATTCTCCTGAGCTCCAGATTTTCTTCTTTATGATGTTTTCCATTTTCTATTTAATGACCATGCTGGGCAACTGCCTGATTTTGCTTACAGTCTTGTCTACCCCACAACTTCACTCCCCCATGTATTTCCTGCTCAGCAATTTGTCTCTCATTGACATGTGCCTGTCCTCCTTTGCCACTCCAAAGATGATCACGGACTTCTTCACTCAGCAAAAGACTATCTCCTTTGAGGGCTGCATTTCTCAGATCTTCTTACTGCATCTCTTCACTGGGACTGAGATTGTGCTGCTGATCTCTATGTCTTTTGACAGGTACATTGCCATATGCAAACCTCTCCATTATTCAACAATTATAAGCCACAGAGTATGTGTTGGGCTTGTGGTAACTTCTTGGACAGTGGGCTTCCTGCATACAATAAGCCAGTTAGCTTTTACTCTCTATTTACCCTTCTGTGGTCCCAATGTTATAGACAGTTTCTTCTGTGACCTTCCTTTGGTCATCCAGCTGGCTTGTGTAGATGTATATGTTCTTGGAATCTTCATGATCTCAAGCAGTGGTATTATTGCTCTTATCAGTTTTCTGCTTTTGCTCACCTCCTACATCATTGTTCTTGTTACTATCAAGAATCACTCTTCCACAGGATCATCTAAGGCTTTTTCTACCTGCACTGCACATTTCATTGTTGTGTTACTGTTCTTTGGGCCCTGCATCTTCATCTATGTGTGGCCTTTCACAAACTTCCTGGTGGACAAAGTTCTCTCTGTTTTCTATACCATCTTTACTCCCTTTTTGAATCCACTTATCTATACTTTGAGAAATCAGGAAGTGAAAACAGCTGTGATGAGGAAACTAAGTAACCAATATTTAAATCTTAGGATGACCACGTTAAGATATCCAGTGCAATGAGATTTAGTATCATTAGTTTTGTTCTTGATGCAATAGAAAATTAAACTTAGAAACTGCCTTTCAAATCATTTAGCCTAAAATCATGAAAATAAAAAGCCAGGGTTGAGAGATATGAAATATCTTGCCTAAAAGACAGTGCAGTATTTGCAATTCTTTGAGACTATAAAGCCACTTAAAAACCTGTTGAAATATATGTTATTTTCATAGAAAAATGAACATACTATCAAATTTGTGAACGTAAACTCAAGACTTTATAGATGTGAATCCTATGAATGTACTTTAGATTAAGACTACTTAGAGAAGCCTAAAATAAGATATTGCTCACTTTTCTTCTAACTCAGAACATACCACTCAGCTTTATAACTTTGTGGTACTGATAGTATCCATATGGAGAACTCTAATTTAGAGTATTGGTCATAACAGGGTTTTTCACAGCAGCAGAATATTTTCATGGAAAAATTGATATTGTGAAGAGATTCTTTTGAATATTGTTGAACAATCTTGATTCGCTGGGTTTAATTGAGTTCTGGGTCAACTTTGAACAAAAGAGAATAGTTTGGAAGATCTGCAATTTGACAATATAGTTTCTTAATAGGTACACAATTGCTGCAACACTTAATAATTGACATAGCAGATAATTAATCAAATGGACGTTTGTAAAGTTTAAACCATCAAAACCTTGCTGAATATCACAGATGTGATAAATTCACTTAATACTAAGACAAAACATTTGGAAAAGTATTAACTATAAAATTTATGACATGTTTTTCATCGCTAAATAAAATATTAAAAAGTTTTATTAGTCTTAGTATGAGTTTTGGATCTCATTTTCAATATAATGTAAACTGTGGGAAGAAAAGATGAAAATAATTTAACAAATATATAGCAGAATTCTTCCTAACTTGGTTTATCACTGACTAAGTTAAATATATATTTTTTTTACAAGACAGTCTTTGGAAATGAAATGGCCAATCCATTTCCCTAACAGCTAAAGAACCTAAGGTCCAGTGAATGTACAGAGCTAGCTCAAGGTTGAATCACTGGAAGAGGCAAAGTTCATTATTCCAAACACACATGGACCTCATAATAAATCTTGGGTCTGTCATTTCCTAGTTGTGTTATCCTGGGAGATTCACTTTACCTCATTATCTCTTTTTAATATTTAATACAAGGATAATAAAAGTGGATTAATTGTTTGTTGAGGCTTTTATGTAGAGTGGACAGAATGGATTCTAAAAATGTCATTTCCCTTTTCCTTTCTCATCCCCGTAGATTTCTACACACAGTGCATCTTATTTTTAAGTAGTATGCCTTTGAATAATAATTGCGTCCAGGCCAAACCACTAGCACGCAGAATTTTATGTTTTATTTATTTATTTATTTTTAAATTGCTGTTCAAGTACAGTTGTCCCCATTTTGCTCCCACCACTGCCCCCCCCCATCCTTACCTGATGCTTTAATTTTAGGATGTCTTTAAAACTGTGGCTTGTTAAGACATATGACAGAAAATAAATAGAGAACTTTCCAGTTTTCCATTTCTAACATGGGGGTGGGGAACTATTTTAAATTGACTGATACTTAGAGATTTCTATGAATAGCAATACTGACAGGTTGTATCTCCTTGAACTTAATGAAGTGTATGAAAAGAATTCAGGAAAATATCTGTCATCATGGATTCAGACACTTTGCAGGTACTTTGAGAAAAACACGAGCCTCCATCTTGCAAAGACAGAAATGGCATTAATAGTTTCTTACATTTGTCTTCAATTTTTAAGGTCTCTGAATGTTTAGCTCAAACAACCTCCAAGTCAAATATTTAATATCTGAAATTAAATAATGTGCAAAAGTTTATGAAGAATGTAATGTTGGATCTATGTATAAAATCACATTTTTTAATGTGAAATACTAGCTCAATTTTAGTCAAATCATAAACTATTTCTTCTTGCTTCAAAACCAGTCAGATGAATGAAAAAGGTCAAGGTAGATATGTATTTTTGCCACATTTCCATTATTCAGCAAAAATTATCATCTTTGTTTTATACGTGGACCTTGCTTCTAAAATTTCAACCTTTAGTTCAATAATTATTTATGTGCAGCCCTTTGTTTAAGCTCTTATTGGGTGCTGGGGATCCATTGAAGTACAAGATCTGTTTCTTTGTCTTTGAAGGACACATATTTAGCAATTAGGTAGGATCAGTTAGTTTCAGGTTGAATTCCAGTCCCATGACTTTCTTGTTGTGCAACCTTGAGCAAATATGTTTCTAAGACTCAATTTCTTAATCTACAAAATGTGCACATAGTGTTTAACCACTAGAGATTTTGTGAAAATTAAGCTAAAACACATGTAACATAACTAACAGTACTTGGCCCTCATTAAGATTTAGTAAATACTAATAATATTGTTATTGTTGTGTTAAGTTTTATGTAAAAATCATAGGGTTACTGGAGTAGAAAGAGATGTGCTTACTTGACCTTAAAGGGCATGGTTTTAAAACTGTAATAGGATGTGTCAATTTGCTTAACATTAACTAATGTTAAAATATTGGATTTGTGCCAATTATTAATCTTTTGTGCATTTCTATAGTTAATGTTGTCATTTGTTGGCCTATGTTTTTCAAAAGAAGTATTATATTTTTGAGATTTCTTATTCATTTTAAGTTGAAATATATTCCAAGATTGCATGAAAGGGGAAAAATAATAAATACACAATGTTTAACAGGTCAGCGTCTTGTTTTATTACAATAACATTTAAAAATAAAATTACACAATTAAAAAGTGATAAAATTTATTCACATATTTTGTGTCTTTTACCTATTCATAATATAGTAATTTGATGCTTTAAAGTATTTAAAATGTGAACTGGGAAATAACTAATGATAATTCTGTCTTCATTTTATATATAGCACATTAATAAATAAGTTTCAACTATAGGTAGAAAGACTTTGTTCACATTTATGAACATATAAAAGAATAATTTATTTGAAGACATGGTAGAACTATTGCCCAGGATATTATTAAGTTTGGTATCATAACATTATACCATCAGACATGTCATCTGGCTAAGATATTCCTGAAGTTTTAGGATAAACATGTAATCTCTATCTGGGACTTCTTGTGGTAGAGCCCATTTCTGTGTCCTCATAGCACATTTTGATAACTATACTTCAGTATAGTTGGTTTTCTTTGAGCTCTCATGTATTTTATTTTGTGTTTTTGAGATATTTTTTAATGAGAAAACTTTAGACTTCACTGAACATCCAAAGGGGTTTGTGGTACATTTGTGTGTGTGTGTGTACATACATGTGCACGCACACACAACTATGAACTTCTGGAGTGAGGGTTGTAAAAAGCACCATTAAAGACAGATAGTCCCATCTGAATTCAGCTGTGCGTCACCTACTAGTTTTGTGGTTTGGAGCAAATTTAATTAACCCCTTTAATCCTAATTTTCTCATCATTCTTAAAGAGGCAGGGTTTGCAGATCAACAGGCTGCAAGCCACAACATCCTGCATTCCCAACATGTTTTGTCTTCTTTCAAAGCTTTGTAAAGAAATAAAACTAATTAATAAAACAAAAGAGAGTTTTTACAAGAAAAATACAGCTTGATGAATTTTCTTAAAAAAACAAAACAAAACCAAGACAAACACAAATCCTCCAAGATTAGCCCAGAATTCTAAGCTGTAGCTGAGTTTTTAGATCAGGCAAGTACCAGAGGTCCTATCTTGCCTCATTTTGTACCAGGCCACTCCATTCATGTGTATTACTCTGGCAGTTTGTCATCCTTAATACAGAACTTAAAATGCTTAATATGCCTTTTCATCACCATACCTATAACTTGTCCAGCTCCAACCCTCGCTCTGAGATAATCCACTCTTTTTTTAAAAATATTTTACTGTTTATGCTATTAGAGTCTTCCCACCCCCCACCCCCTTTACCCTCCTCTACCTAGCCTATTTCCACTCCCACAGTCAATCACCTCACTGTTGTCCATGTCCATGGGTCATGCATATATGTTCTCTGGTTAATCCCTTCACCATCTTTCAACTGGTCTTCACTTCCCCCTCCCCTCTTACAGCTGTCAGTCTGTTCCATGTTTCCATGCCCCTATTCTATTTTTGCTCATTAGCTTATTTTGTTTGAGATTCCACTTATAAGTGAGATTATGTGGTATTTGTCTTTCACTAGATGGCTGATTTCACTTAGCATAATAGTTTCCAGTTCCATTCATGCTATTGCAAAAGATAAGAACTCCATTTTTACTGCTGCATAGTATTCCACTGTGTAAATATATCACAGCTTTTTTATCCACACATCTAATGATGGGCACTTATGCTGTTTCCATTATTTGACTATTGTAAATAATGCTGCTATGAACATAGGTCTGCATATATTCTTTTGAATTAATGTTTTGGGACTTTTAAGATATATTCCCAGAAATGGAATTGCTGGGTCAAAAGACAGTTTCATTTTTAATTTTTTGTTGAAATTCCATACTGTTTTCCACAATGGCTGTACTAGTCTGCATTCCCCCTACCAGTGCACTAGGGTTCCCTTTTTGCCACATCCCCGCCAACACTTGTTTGTTGATTTATTAATGATAGTCATTCTGACCACTATGAGGCAATATTGTGGTTTTAATTTGTATCTCGCTGATGGCTAGTGAAGTTAAGCATTTTCCCATATATCTATGGGCCTTCTATATGTCCTTCTCGAAGTGTCTATTCAGTTCCTTTGAGATAATACACTCTTGCCTCCAACTTTGGATGGCCCAGTCTTAACAAACAGCATTTATTAAATCACCTGGGAACAATGATATTCCTACAAATTATTTCTACATGAGGATTTAAGCCAAATGGGGTATAAAAAATGTGTTATACTTCTATTTTTCTAATGTCTTGCTCCTCCTGTGTCCTGATTCTCTTTCCTTGACTGCACTCCAGTAGAAACCTGCTTTTAATTATTTGCATTTCATTATTCATTGAAAAGCTATGTTAGCTCTTCCAAGTGTATCTTTAATTGCAGGGGGATAGGATTGGTCTATTGTTGAAGTAGTTCAGTCAGTAGAGAGTTGAATTGTCATAAGTAGGGTTTTCTGCCTTTGTCAAACAGATGGCACCTCTCTTTCCTCTCTCAGTAAATATAATCCAAGAAATGAGGTGGGGTTTTTTGCCCCTTTTTACATACCAGGAACTTCTGTGTTCTTTGTAAACAGAAATAATAAGACATTATACCTACCCTTAAGAGATTGTAAGAGATTATACTTAATTTTAAAAAGCTGATCAAAATGAATTATCATAATTAGCATGATATATATTTTTAGAAGACTTAGGAAAAAGCATGTCCAAATTGCCTACAGAGTAAGAGAGGGCTCCTCAGATGGAGTGCTCAATCAGATTTGAAAGGCTAAGTTGGGGGAAAATACGCCAGAGGGCAGGAAAAGCATGAGCCAAAGCACAGAATGATAAAAATGTCTAGTGAACTCAGGAGTTTGATGTCATTTACTAATTTTAGAAAACAGGATATAAAATCAGTAGTATCAGATAGAGAGATTGTGGTGAAAGAAGGTGACCAGGGAGTAGGATGATAAATATATGAGTATATTGTAGAAATAATGGGGAAGTACTGAGTAACTGAGAGCAGATTGTAAGCACCAGACCAGCTTTGGCCAGTTTCTATTGTTAGAACTCTTTACAGCCTTCTCAGGTAATTTGATGGAGGTTTTGTCTTGTTTATTTTTTCTGTGGTGGATAAAAGTGTGCTAAACATATAGTCTGCACTCTATATTGGAGCTACAGGAGAAAAGTTATCCCACTTCTTATCTCTTGCCAATCTCTCCTGTATAACCTTGAATTTGCTTACTTGACCAGCACACTGAAGCATGGTGAGCTGACTTGCAACTGTTAGCCCAGCAATTTCTGGAAATAGGATTCCCTTTTGCCTCTTCTCTTCTTTTTCCATCATCTTGCAGATTGAAGCTATTTCCCAGGGTGCCTTCTCCTGCCATACCCCAAAATGACCTTATTAATGCCTGCTCCCCTGAATGGCATGTGGATGAATTTTTATTGGGGTCTGACATGGAAGTTGGTGGAAGTCTTTACATTAAGGTAACTGAGACTACCTGGGGCTTGGGGGAGAGAGTGGGAGAGATTATAGAGGAGACCTGGAAATTCCTGGTGAGGCATATACTGCTAAAAACTTATCTCTCCAAGAGTGAAATATTCTGACTTAAAAATGTTTTTATTATTATTCTATTACAGTTGTTTTAATTATGCCCCTTTGCCCTCCTTCACCCAGCCTATGCCCCAATCCCACAGTCAACCCTCACACTGTTGTCCATGTCTATAGGTCATTCACTCATGCACCATGACTAGTCCCTTCTCCTTCTTCCCACTATTCTTCCTCTCCTGTCTCCCTTCTGGTTGCTGTCAGTCTCTTCCATGTTTTCATGTCTCTGGTACTATTTTGATCATTAGTTTATTTTTGTTCATTAGATTTTTTTTATAAGTAAATTCATATGGTATTTGTCTTTCACTGCCTGGCTTATTTCACTTAGCATAATATTCTCCAGTTCCATCCATTTTGTCGCAAAAGGTAGGAGTTCCTTCTTTCTTTCTGCTGCCTAGTATTCCACTGTATAAATGTACCGCAGCTTTTTGGTCCCCTTATTTACTGATGGGTACTTAGGTTGTTTCCAGCACGTAGCTATCATAAATAGTGCTGCTATGAACATAGGGGTGCATAAGTTCTTTTGAATTTGTGAATAAGATTTCTTTTTCTTTTTAAATTTAATTACTTTATTGTCATTCAATTACAGTTGTCTGCATCCTCTCCCCTCCCATCCCCCCACAACTTCCAAACCCAACTCCCTCCCCTTCTTCCACACTCCCCCTTGGTTCTGTCCATGAGTCCTCTATAGTGGTTCCTGAAAACCCTTCTCCCCATAGTACCGTCCCCGTCCTCTCTAGCTATTGTTCGATTGTTCTTAATTTCAATGTCCCTGGTTATGTTTTTCTTATTTTTTTCTCTTGTTGATTATGTTCCAGTTAAAAGTGAGATCATATGGTATTTGTCCCTCACCACCTGGCCTACTTCACTTAGCATAATGCTCTCCAGTTCCATCCATGCTGTTGCAAAGGGTAGGTGCTCCTTCTTCCTCTCTGCTGCGTAGAATTACATTGTGTAAATGTACCATAGTTTCTTTCTTTTTTTGTTTTCAAATCTCATTTTATTTGATCTTTTTTTTTTACTTTATTGTTATTCAATTACAGTTGTCTGCATACTCTCCCCTCCCCTACCCCTCCAATCCCACCTCACTTCCCTGCCTCCCTCCTCACCCTTGGTTCTGTCCATGTGTCCTCTATAGTGGTTCCTGAAGACCCTTCTCCCCATTTGTCCCCTCCCCCTGCCCCCTGGCTATTGTTAGATTGTTCTTAATTTTAATGTCTCTGGTTAAGCTTTGCTTGCTTTTTGCTTTTGTTGATTATGTTCCAGTTAAAGGTGAGATCATATGGTATCTGTCCACCACCGCCTGGCTTACACTGTAATCAAAACAGCTTGGTACTGGCATAAAGACAGACATAGACCAATGGAACAGAATAGAGAGCCCAGAAATATCCCAAGTCTCTACGGGCAATTAATCTTTGACAAAGGGGGCAGAAGCATGAAATGGAATAAAAATAGCCTCTTCAACAAATGGTGTTGGGAAATCTGGATGGATACATGCAAAAAAATGAAATTCGAGCACTAACTTACACCATACAGAAAAATAAATTCCAGGTGGATAAAAGACTTAAATGTAAGTCGTGACACCATAAAAGTTCTAGAGGAAAACATAGGTAGGAAAATCTCAGACATTCCACGCGGCAACATCTTCAATGATATGTCTCCTAGAGCTAGGGTCATAAGGGAAAGAATAAACAAATGGGACCTCATCAAAATAAAGAGCTTCTGTGGGGCTAAAGAAAACAGTATTAAAATAAAAAGAGAACTGTGGCGGATTCCGGCCCGCAGAATCCGCCGTGGGTGGACTGGAACCTGAAGCGTCAATGAATTTCACACAAAGACGCGTTATGAGATGAAAACCGGGGCCACGGGCGTCCTTCCGTATTCTTGGAAGAAAAAGCCCCGCCCGAAGCAGAACCGGTATTTTTATTTAGAAAACTCAGGAAATAGCAGAAAGGGGGAT
>PVJI01028962.1:0-15856 GCA_004026765.1 Micronycteris hirsuta
GCCCACACTCCCTGCAAACATAGGGCTTCTCCCCTGAGTGTGTCCTCTGGTGTCCGATGAGATGTGACTTCCGTGTAAAGCCTCTCCCACACTCCGTGCAAACATAGGGCTTCTCCCCTGAGTGTGTCCTCTGGTGTCTGATGAAACGTGACTTCCATCTAAAGCCTCGCCCACACTCCCTGCAAACATAGGGCTTCTCCCCTGAGTGTGTCCTCTGGTGTGTGATGAGATGTGACCCATAATTGAAACCTTGACAACACCCTCCATGCTTAATTCCTGACATTCCTACCTTCACAAGTAACTTGCCTGTGTCCTCTGGACTCTTTTTCTGGCCTTCCTCCATCACTCTCTCATGCTCACTAGAGCTCCTCGTTCGTTCTTTGGAAAGTTGGAAAAAGGATCTTGTTCTTTGACTGATCCTTTTAAGCAAAGGTTTGGACCTTTCTTTGACCTCTTGACCTTCAGCTTTATCATTCCAGCTCTGTGTACTAGTATATTGGTGCTTCCCATTCTGATCCTCTGGGCAGGGTTCCTCTGCTTGGAGGTGTTTTCCTGTAGATGTTCCTGGTAGAATCTGAGAGGGATGATTGAGTTTCATGTGTTGGCTGAGGAATTTCTGACTGGAGAAGGCCAGAGAGAAGGAGGCACATGGGTGGCTCTCTGGCTTTGATTTTGCTAAAAGAGAAAGGTCTGGTCAGGGCAGATGTTGACAAGAATGCCTGGGCCCTATGACTTGTCTCCTGGTAAGACCTGCCTCATGAATCATTCTTACTGTGGTGACAACGTAAGCTCTGTCTCCCACAAAGTGTCCACTCACAATCTATTTTCCTTTTAATTTTTATGCAGTGAATCTTCTTCAGATATCCAGAAAGCCCACATCAAGGATATTTTCTAATATTGCCCAGACTAGGGATTTTCGAGGAGCATCAGAGGCCATTTTACTCCCTGTGTGCATGGAACTGCAGTGAACTTTCCCTTCTATAATGTCTTCCCTTCTATAGTCATATTAACTAGTCAGAAAAACTACAGGCCCAAAGTAGGAATTGCTTCTGTTTTCCAAAACAGAAAAAGAAAATGTCCTTCCTGCCCTTGCTTGTGTGGCTCAGTGGATTGAGTGACAGCCTGCCAAGCAAGGAGTCACAGATTCGATTCCCAGTCAGGGCACATGCCTGGGTTGCAGGCCAGGTCCCCCGTGGGGGCCACATAAGAGGCAACCACACATTGATGTTTCTCTCCCTCTCTTTCTCCCTCCCTTCCCATCTATCTAAAAATAAATAAATAAAATCTTAAAAAATATTTATTTATTTTCAGAAAGGGAGAAGGGAGGAAGGGAGAGGGGGAGATACATCAATCTGTGGTTGCCTCTCATGTGCCCGCTACTATAAGTTGTCTCATATCACAGAACCTGGTGCTTGATCTAGGGCCTCCTTCTAAATTAGCTCACTAATTATTCAGTACTCAGTCCACGTCTGTTTTCTCTTGAGAGGCCTTTCTCCAACCCCCCTACACTTTATTTAGGGTACCATTCACTTGCCTGCCTAAGGTTACCAGTGAAAATTGGAGGTCTTTTTGTCTTAATAAAAGAAAACAGAACAATAGTAGTTGATTCACATTGTTACTGACTTTAGAGTGGATTTTCTACTTAAAGTTGGATCATGAATATTTGTATGGAGAATTCTCTCTTTTCTTTCTGTTTTGAAGAACAGTGGTGCCCACCTCTCCTGGCAGCGAGCTCTCCCTTCCACTTGCTGCCCAGCTCCTGGCCATACTCGTCCCCGAACCACACCAGCAGCTCATAGCCCGGCCTGATGACCCGGCAGGTTCGGTAGAAAATCTGCCTGTGGTATTGAAAGGCCACCAGGTTCTGCTCTTCATCATCCCGGGCACAGTTCACATACCTGGGATAGAGGCAGATGAAGGGAAAGAAATCCACAGTGATGAGTTCCCACTACCTGTTACATCCATTTCCAGGTCCTCACTGATTCTTAAAGCTCTCGGGCTCTGGTGTTTCCCACTGCTCCTAACGTTCCCAGGGAACCTTCTGTTCAGTGTCTGAGCATCTGTCAGCACGTCATGTGAATTCCTACCTCCAAGTCCTGCTTGCAGTGCTAATGCTGCCTAATACCATTTTCTAAAACCCAGTTCTAGACTTAACTTCCACCTGGATTGGCCATAATATCCAGTGATCTCTGGCTTCTCCAACTCTAAATCAAGTTGTCTCATATCACAGAACCTGGTGCTTGATCTAGGGCCTCCTTCTAAATTAGCTCACTAATTATTCAGTACTCAGTCCACGTCTGTTTTCTCTTGAGAGGCCTTTCTCCAACCCCCCTACACTTTATTTAGGGTACCATTCACTTGCCTGCCTAAGGTTACCATTGAAAATTGGAGGTCTTTTTGTCTTAATAAAAGAAAACAGAACAATAGTAGTTGATTCACATTCTGTTAACCCTCATAAAAGAGAGCCCCTCTCAGGAAAGGGGCTCATGACCATTCCTCAGCAGGCCTCAGAGCGCAGCTCTAGTTTGAAGTGAGGCTGGGATCGTTTGCTGCCCACACAGGTTTAGGCCATCCTTAGTTTGTGCTATCTTGACACCTTGCACTTCTTGGAAATTATAGTTAAATGTTTCTAAAAGGAATTGTTTTTTGATAGAAGTCCTCCATAAGGACACGGGTTGTGTGATCTGTTTAAGTAATGTATTCCTTCATCTAAACTGGAACACAGTAAGTGCTTAATTAATGTGCTTTTGATATCAGTGTAATACAGTGTCCCTGGTGAATCTACGCTCTTCACGGTCCAATAAAGTGCCCAAATTGTATTTAGCAGAGAGCTTTACATTTTGAGGACATATGCTATACTTTTTTCCTAAATGTCACCTGAAGTGAAAGAACACTGTATAGCAAAAAAGAGGAAAAAAGGATTAGGGCAGACCACTGAGAAGGCATGATGAGAGGGAAAGATATATGGGCTTGTGGGGGATGAGAGTCCCCTCTGGCACCCGGTGACCTATTGACCTCACCTCATCCAGTTGGCCCAGGATTTGTCCTTTCCATCCACATACTCATAGCGGTTTCTCCCTTTGGCGATCTGTGTTTCAGAAAACAAGTTAAAGACCTTTTTTTGGGGGGTGGGGAGGTGATCATCAGAAGAATTATTTTACTCTACTGTCATCAAAGTTCTTTCAGCTTGCATGGGGATTCAACTGCCAGTGGGTGAACACATGATATTTTTCTTACTCCTCATGTACACATCCAAGTCTGCCTGTCCAATCAGAGCAGGAGCCCCACAAGGGAAGAGCCACTCTTTTGTGTCTGCACCACTTTGCCCCCACTTACCCTCTGGTCCTTAAACAGGAGCTCTGTGTTCATGTGAAGTCCAGTCAGTACACAGAGCTAACCATCTTGTCCCCTCCATGTCTAGCACATAAGAGGTGAGGTCCCTCCAAGCCTCAGAAGGAATGTGGGGAGCCAGAGGACAGTGGAAGAGGTAAATAGTTCTCACCAGCCAGGAGTATCTGCTCTTGGCTGCCTCTTTGTCTTCTGTGATGTGACCTTCATAAGGGCCAAAGTGCAGACCCACTGGCAAATCAGCTCCCTCATTCCACACTCCAAGCCCAGCCTCAGGGATGCCCGATGGCCCAATTCTCAACCCAGGGGGCAGGGTGAGGGCTGAGCGGTTGGGCTGCCCCTTGTCCACCGCACTGTCCTTTACAAATGTAGGGGGCTCATGCACAGCACAGCTGTCGATGAAGAGGTTCTGACACTTCTCACAATCTGGAGGTGAGAGCAACAGGGGTTAGGGAAGATATATTGCATGTTCCTGGACACAAAAAGCTTCACAGCGAGTCCCGCACTCATATCATTGAGACTCAATCCTGTACTCCAGGTCACTACAGGAAGGGAATGATTTGGGGACCAAAGGACTAGATGTAATTATTGTAGCATAACACGCTTCTTAGTGAGGGTCACTTACAAAGGTAGTCATCATACTGAGGCTCTCTGACCTCTTGGTACACATGGCTCTTTCTTTCTTGTATGCTGTACACCTTCACATCAATCTCCTTTCTCCTGAGTTCTGAGTTGGAGAAGAGCAGGAGAGCAAGATTGGTGGGGTCTGGAGTGTTAGTTCCCATTTTGTCAGATAACACACAAACTCCTTCCATCAAATTATTACCTGTCTTTTGCATGCTCCGTTATTCTACTGTTAATACTGGTTCAGAAGACTACGACTCCACACTAACTACAGACGACTGATTCAGTTTCAGTTTCTAGATCTTCCCATTACCAGGTTTTACTTGCCAACCTTTAATCATTCATAAAATACTTATTGAATGCACATTATTTGTTAGGCATTGAGTAAAGGCCTGGGCACACAACACCAATAAAATGTGGTTGCTATTATCACAGATGGATTTATTGGAAACTTGCATGTGTCAATTATTTTAAATTTAATTTAATGTTTTCAAACAATATGTTAGTGAAGTATCCCTATCTTCACTTTACACAGTAGCATTCAGGAGCTCAGAGAATTTATAGGATTTGCCCAAAGCTCCAGTGCTAACTTCAGTCTCAGCTTAGCTCAACTAAATCCAGGCCCATCCAAAGTCCGCCCCACAGGCCTAGGTCATACTTAGCAGCCCTTCTGTAGGACTTAGAGGAACTAACATTTCCAAATTATTTTCTCTTACCCGATTTTCGTCTAGCGTGCTTTCCAAAGGCACATGCTTCTCCAGCAGGGGACACTGGTTTCTGGGCCTGTTCTGAACCACTTGTAGTCAGCAAATTTGCTGTTTCTGACAATTCCTCCAACCTAGATTCATGGTTTAATGGCACCCTGGATGTTGCCTTCAATATAAGAGTCACATATTAAAAGATAACATGTATTTAATTTTTTAGGGCTTATAATATATTTCCACATGCATGTTTTTAATACTTCAACCCTTGGAAATACCTAGGGAGTATAAATATTAGAGGGGATAGGGCCCATGTGGGTAATGAACCCACGATTAGAGCCCATGCCTTATGGCTCTTTTCTTTCAACTGTCTCTATAATATTGAGAGTAAAGGATATTGGGAAGAGAATAAAGAAACAGTTGGCAGAGACATATCTAGACAATAAAATGATGGTAAAATTTGCAATACCTTGGAAAGAATATTTGTACTTAGATTAGCTAGTTCCCACCAATTCTGTTTGGGTGAGGTTTGTATCAGCAGCTAGTTGTCTTCAGTTTCCTGATCTACAACATGCTAATTTTTAATGTTATAGTGAATGTACAATTAAATAATGTTGACCAAAGTGTTCTGTGAATTGTGTAATACAGCATGAATGTGAGATTACAGTCCTGCTATCAATTTACCCGTCGGCTCTCTCTGTATTTCAGGTCTCATAGAAATTACCTTCAGCGTTCATTGATCATCTTCTAGTTTAATTTGTAATTGTGAAATCATTCATTCAGCAAATATTCGGGGGCCCTCAGGGGCCCTCATCTGGGCTTGTGACTTCTGAGAAGTCTCAGGTATGGACCAGCCTCTCAAAGAGTTCACAACACAGAGCTAGGCAGGCTGAACAAATGATTCTAAACAGGATGAGAGTGACCTCATTGGAACTCAGAGAAAGAAGCTGTTACTGCACCCAACAAGAAAGGGCGTTTGAAATCAGTTCCAGACGAAGGAGTTTCTATTGAAGAGTGTGTAACCTATATGAAGTCTTTAAGTCATTTTATTATTTGTTATTTCTCAGTCGTCAAACCTGAAGCTCCTCAGGGGTGGGAGATGCTTTCTTTGATTAGAGTGGGAGGCTCTGATCCTGGGCAATTTACATTCTTCTTCATCTGGGACCACCCACTGTACAAACTGACTACACATAGTACGCTTTCCTTACTCAGAGGGTCTTAGTGCATCTGTCACTTCAGCATAGCAGAAAAGAACTTCGGTTGAAACCATCAGTCAGATGAATGATGTAATGACATATGGATAAGACAATGTAAACTATGAACACTTATTTTCCTACTTTTTAAAAAAAGATTTTGTTTATTTTCTTCAGAGAGGGGAAGAGAAGGAGGAAGAGAGGAAGAGAAACATCGATGCGAGAAACATTGATCAGTCAACTGTCACACACATCCCAAGCGGGAAGCTGGCCCACAACCCAGGCTTGAGCCCTGACCAGGAATCAAACTGGTGAGCGTTTGTTTTGCAGGATGACACCCAACTGAGTCACACTGGGCAGGGTAAAACCATGAAAGTTTTAATGAGTATGTAAGTGGTTTACAGAAGAAACTATGGATCAGACTGCACAACCACTGATACTGTGATCTTAGACATATAGTCAAACATTTCTGTATCTCTGAAAGCTCACTTTCCTCATTGTAAATGGTGACAGTTATAGTACTTACCTCATCGGGTGGTTGTAATGTTTAAGTGAGTTTATTCACATAGAATTCTTAAAGTCTGAAACACTATGAGAATGAAACAAATGGTAGTTACTCTTGTTGCTGTAGTAGTTAACTATTAAGATGATGATGAACCCTGGCTGATGTGGCTCAGTGGATTGAGTGCTGGCCTACAGACAGAAAGGTTACCAGTTCCATTCCCAGTCAGGGCACATACCTGGGTTGTAGACCAGGTCCCCCAGTTGGGGGCTTGCAAGAGGCAACCTATTCATATTTCTCTTACACGTGCTGCTCTCCCTCACTTTCTCCCTCCTTTCACCTCTCTCTAAACAAATCAATAAATAAAATCTTTAAAAAAAGATAATATTGGACAATGTGATGAAGAGACCCTGAAAGGAAGGCAGCAGTTCCTAGGATACTTTCTGCATTTTCCTACTCTTACCTGCATTTCTATTCATGAGGAAAAATTTCTTGTCAACAGGATTTGGGAAATACTCACCTTCTGGTGTTTACTACATTCGGTTACCCAAGAAGGTTTGGCTGAAAGGTGATGAGAAATCAGTGTTTTGGTAGGTAAATGTTTCTAAAATCTGGAGATTCTTATTAGGGACACAGAATTCTCAATGAGAGTAGTCCAAAAACAACCCAAGGATGATTGAAAAATGTTTTCTGTGGTATAATTAAGGCCTATGCTTCTATTGGGGCCATCAACTAACTTCCTTAAAATGCTTAAAAAATAGACAAAGTGTCATCTACGCTTCATCCTATGTTCATAAAGTGTCTATTACATTTATTAAAAAATAAATTGGCCTCTTCTGACAAAGATATAATAAAAGTAACTGCACAGAAACTCCATGTCTTCAACATAACCCTTTCTCCTTCCTGTTTTCTTCATTCAAACTGGCCTTGTCCAGGCTAAGAGCACCAGACCACCTCTCCTCCTCTCTCTGGTATCCTCCCACCATGCACATACTGGCCATCCATGCCCTTCCTTAATCATTTGACTCTGGTCAGACTCAACAGTCTGTTGACCACAGAAACAGAGTTCCAGTCAAGTTAAAGATCACATCTTGACTTCAGCTGTGTTTCAACCCCAGACCCATGAAAGTGGACTAACCCTACCAACCAAACACACGATACTAGATAGAATGGCACCATGGCCGACATCAGGAAATCATACAGTGATCAATCACTCCGTACCCTGGCCCTCTCCCAACTCCCATATGTGGAAGTTCTTTCCACATGCATGTAAATACGCAGTTCTGGAATTTACGCATTTTGAGCGCAGCTCCGCATGATTCCCGTGTGGGCAAGTGTGGATCATGTCTGTAGAATAGGAATCCTCTAATGGGAATTTGGCAAAAATGTATCTTAAAAAATTCTCTGACTTGCTAAGCCTCTTCCTCCCAAAGTCAGGAAGCTTAAGTTAATAAATCACTGCCTCAATGTTCTATGGTTCTAAAAGTTAACAGCCCTAGCTAGCTTACCCTCAATTCACTTGTCTCCTGTTTCATGTATACCCTGGTCCTGTCTGCCACCGGACCTGAATTTACATCCTAATGCTCTGTTAATGAGTAAACCTACCCCTGTTCTGCATAAGCCCATGAATAATGAATCCAATGTAACTGTGTCCTAAAGCTTCTAATAAAAACCCCGGCTAAACTACCCACGAGGTCTTTTTCCAAGATGGAGGTGGAGGGAAAGACCTGTGGCTGCCGGATTCTATTCTCCAAGCATGTCTCTGGGTAAGTTTGATTCACGCGTCAGGGTACTGTTCCCCAAGGATTTCGCTGGGACGAAATCCCAGCGTCACTTGTATTCACCATGGTTAACACTGTTTCCCATCTGTCCCCATTCCGGTCATTGGGCAGCCAGGTGTTGGAACACTCCTCCTGGGCCAGACCTGCCTCCCTCTTTTGTGATGACAACTATTCCGAATTAGTTATTTCTTATTCACTTGTGTGTTCTTACGCACTTACAGCTTATTAATGTATCTATAAATATAGATGATTATTTTGCACACTTGAAAGTTTACAGGAATAGCCCCTCACTGTACAATACACTATTTTGCATCTTGCTTGTTCGCTGGACAAGCAAACCCTGTTCCCTGGTTATGTCCTGAGATGCAGCCTGACCTAAACCAGGTCTGCGTCAGGAGGGTGGCTCTGGTTCCTCTTGCCCCTCACCTTGCTGCCTTGGAGTCCATTATTCATCAGAGTCCCCAGTGACCTCCTCCTGGAGCTCGGTGGCCTCCCTGCGGTGACACATGAAAGCTGGTAGAGGGGCGCTGAGACCTGGAAAGAGACAAAACCTTTGTTCTGAAAGCAAACAGCCTGGAGGAGGAGCAAGCACCAGGAAGCCCATGTGACTGGCTCCGATGGGATGCGAGAGTCTAAAATGAGTTGGTGTGAGCACTGCAAGTTCAGCGCCAGCCGGGCTCTGACGCCAAGGAGCAAATTCCCCCCATCGGTGTCCATCTGGGAGGGAGCTGCAGGCAGATGGAGCCAGCCCAGCAGCCTGTCAGGTCACCAGGCTCCTCCAGCCCAGCGACTACGGGCTACCTAGGCTGAAGGGCACATCGAAGTTCCTCATCAGGTTCCGGTACCGGCCTTTTCCCCAGTCGCCCATCGCTGCCCACTCCTCCCTGGAGAAGTACAGGGAAACGTCCCTCAAAGCTTCTCCGGCCTGGGGAGGAGAGTGGAAACACCAGTAACTCAGTGATGCGCCTGAGAACGCGCGCAGCGGGCCTTTCCTGCCCCTGGTGCAGGGAGCAGGTCGGTGTCTCGGGGGTCTCTGTGCCATAAGCACTGAGCCCCGCGTGTCCGTCTTGTCCTGGGTACCCGAGTGGCTGTTCCTCCTCCGGGGCGTGTCCCAGGGCCTGCTCGCACTCTGGGCCTACCCTCACTTCCCTAACCCGGCCCTGCGACGGTAGTCCCGTCTCTGCTACCAGCACTCTGGGCTCTGCACACGCACAGCGGGGGTCACTCCGAGGGCTGGGCGTCTGCGGAATTCTGTCCCCACGCTTCCCGCCGACCCCTCAGCTCACCTGAGGCTTCCGCCCCGTTGGCCCCGCGTCTCCCTCAGGGCCCTCCTGTGGGCCCCTGTCGGGGTTCATGGTGCCCCAGCCCCGAGTCCGAGGCGCCTGTGGAGGAGAAGGCGCTGAGAGGGTCGAACGCATTTCTCCTGGTTGGCGGGGCGTCCGGAGAAGGGGACCCTGGGGCCCTGCGGGAGGAGGGGCTGGATGGGCCGGGGCCAAGCTGCCGCAGACCCGTCCACGGGGGGCGCCCTTGTTCCCGCCCTTCCCCGCGCGTTGTCTCGGAGCAGGCTCCGTGGCCCAGCCCTGGCGTCGGAGGGGCCCCGTCGGCCCCGCGGGCCTGTGGCGGCCCTAGGAAACTCGCTTTCCTCCGGGAAGAACTCGGAGCTGCACCCGGGGCTCTGGGGAAACCCGCACGGGATGCAGGGGCAGCGTCCAGCAGCCCTTCATCTCTCAGGCTGAGAGGCTCCTGGTCCCCAGGGCACTACCTGGCGTCTTCCAGGCTGAGAACACTTGGAATGCCCAGAGGGAAGAGGGTGGAGACCTCTGCGGCTGCGCAGATCTGGGGCCTCTCGTCGAGGGGCTTCACGTTCTCCACCGCTGAGTTAGTTTCCAGGGAGCCGGCATTCGGGGTCTCTGAGTTCGGGGAGATTTGGTCTTTCTGGGAGAGCTGCAGGTAGGGTGCCCCGAGCTGAGCGGAACTGGGGTTTTCAGGCTGTTTGGGGGTCTCAGCGTCGGGGGTCAGGAGATGTGCTGTCCTCCCGGTTAGCGGACGCGGCCCCTCGATGCTGAAGGGATTTGGGGCCCCTCAGGATGAGGGCATCTGGGGTCTCTTTGGCTGGACTTTGACGGTCCCGGGCTGAGGGTTCCACATGGCAAGGCTCCCCGCTTACCCGTCAGTCTCCCGTGGCCGCTGCCGCGCTTCCCACCTCGGTGGATCGCCCTCTCCAAGCTCCCGGGCTTCCCGCGCTCCGGAGGTTTGAGGGTGCAGGGGGCGAGGCTCCTGCCCGATAGCCACGTGGGAGTAAGCCACCAATCAGTGCTGCGATCCCAGGGCCCTGCCCGCCAATGGGCGGTCAGAAGAAGCTGAGGGGTGGGGCAGGGGGTGGAGCCAGTCTATTGTTCCAGTGTTCACCGCAGGCCGCACCCCGCGGGGATGGGCTGTTCTGGGCCCGGGGAGCGCCTGAAATGTGGCCTGCACTGAGGACTGTGGCTTGGCGGTTTTCATGGCTTGTTTTCCTGCAGCTGGTGAGGGACCCGCCCCGCCGGAGCTGGGAGCCCCCAAACGGGGCCGGACCTTAGGGTGGATGTGGCCCTCCTGCCGCCTGACAAAGTATCTTTGTTCCACCAGACTGTGGTCGGGATCCCCAACTTTCATCTAGGCCCTTCCCTGCCCTCCCTTGTCCAACCCACTTTCAACAAGAGCTGCATAACCAGTGAGGACCTGGTCGAGACTGCATCGCATTCCGGGAAACTGTTAAGTCAATAAATTCTGACCACACAACTGGTAGTCACAAAATAAGTTCTAGAGGGTTCAAAGATTTAAACACAACAAATGAAATGATAAGAATACTGGAAAACACCCTGGAAGAATTTCACATCTCAAAGAAGTGGCGTTATGAGTAATAGGTATGTTTAAAAAGATTTCAGAAATAGGAAGATAAGATAAAACTAAAGAAAACTAAATAAACTTTAAAAAATACTGAGAAAACCTACAAGTATTTTGAATGAAAATAAGATCAAATTTGAGGACAGGTCCACAGAATAGGCTCAGTGTAACTGCTACTGGCTTTCACGGGATAAAATGGGAAGAATGTTTCTCGTTTTGAGCACGTAAATATAATTTGATTTCCATTGATTGCAAATAAGCCAACTAATTATTACTGTGAAACTGCATAAGGGAAACCTCACTAAAGTGGAGTTGGGGGTCACTGGGGTGCTGTCACATAGCACCACCCAGGGTCAATTACAAGAAAAATTCTCTGTCACAGGTCCCAACATGAAGATGTACCATGTGTTCCCAGGAGAAACCGACTCCCCAGCGACTCAGCCACAGAGAAGCTATCATCATCTTGAACTTCACTTTCGTTTGAAATGACCACTCCCAACTTCCTCCTTTCTCCCTATAAAATTATGTCCCTCTCCTTTAATTGTGGAGCTTGCCTATGATTTTTGCTACAGCTTGCTTGTCCTAAATTTCAATTTTTTTCTGTTTCTGAATAAACCCCTTATCTGCTGGTAAAATAGCTGACTGCTATATTTTTAAGGTCAACATAATTTGGTGGCCCGTATGGGGATCCAGAGGACTCCTGAAATCTCTGTGCAATCTGATGAGCAAACAGTGTCCTTGCTCTGAAAGACTCCGGGAAGGGTCCTTTGGTGCAGACTCTCCACTGATCATTTTGAGAATAGCCATCCAGAAATAACATCCTCATACCCTCTGCTTCAGAAATTTCACTTTTCAAAATTTTCCCCTGGTAGCCCTGGCCTGGTAGCTCAGTTGGTTAGAGTGTCCTGCCTGTATTCCAGGGTGGTCAGTTCATTCTCCAGTCAGGGCACATACAAGAAGCAACCAGCGAATGAATACGTCAGTGGAACAACTCTCTCTCTCACTTTTTCAAATTAGTAAATGAAATGAAAAGAAAAGCATAAAATTTTCCCCCAGTTATGCTTCCCTGTGTATGAAATAAAGTATGTTTAATATATTTTATCCAACACTTATATAATAACATATAATTTTAGTATGTTTCTTACTAAATTATCTTTAGTATATATCTTACTGAATAGTAATATATCTTATGTATTTTAACAAATTCAGTAGAAGAGAATTTGTTAAATTATGGTTTTTCACACTGTGAAATATTATAGAACATTAAAAATGAGTGAGGATATATGATATTTCATTAAAGAAATAGAACCTACTACGGTGGTTCTAATGGATTTTAACAGAGAATAGTTTCTAAGTAATGTTGTTATGTGAGAAAAGTGTCCTGAAAAACAAATTGTGTTAAAAAAAAAAAGCCCAGGCAGAGGACACGTGCTGAAAGGAGACACAGGGACTAGTCACAGGGATCAGGGTCTGGGCAACGTGCAGGGGAAAACTTGCTTTTCCTTCATGTCATTGGGAATGTTGTGTCATTTCTTTTCGCCTTTACTTAAAATAAACCTATCTATACATATTTTTTTGTATATATATATATAGAAGTAGTTGGTTGTATATATGTACATTTAAAAATGATTGAACAAGAACTCTGCACACCCTCATTACATCCACTGGCCCGTGCTTGCCTTCCTTATCCAAATAGCACCTTGTCCACCCGAAGTGTCTGCATCCAAAACTCTATTCTAGCAGGAACACTTCGATAGTGCAAAGTATACCGTGTCACACAGTTACTGTTTGTGTGAGAGATGAAAACCATTTATTTTCAAAACTATGAATTTTATATTTAAGTACTGGATCCAAGGTCATTTATGGAAATGCTATTGATATTATAAGCCTTGACTAGTGTGGTTCAGCTTCTGTTTCTGGCATCTGGCAACTAGATTTCCTTGTCCAGCTCCAACTCTGGAGTCTGGCTGTGGGGGCCTGGTTACAGATCTGGGTCCTGTCAGGTCTGTGGCCTGGGTTTGAATCTATTTGGCTATGGGTCTTGGATCTGGGGTCTCTTTGGTTGTGGCTTCATGTTCTGGGTTTGTGTGTGGGGACTATGTGCATTTCTATAGATTTATAGTCATTGGCCCCAATTCAATGCCAAGAGGAATCTGAAAGTTGGGGTGTGTTGAAGAAGGAAACTATAGTGCAAATACCTCAATTTTAATACAGAATGGCTGTGAGTACAGAAGGGTTGTCAAGAAGCTCAGTATTGTTACAGGTGAATTACGAAGGAGCAGACTGTGTTTCAACTCAATAGCACTGCCTCTTAGTTACTAGCATCAGGGCTGTGAGGAGGCCCTTAAGTGAGGCAGCCCCGGGGCAAACTCCTTCTCCAGGGTGGTGCTGCTCATCTACGTGACTTCTCATCTACACCTTTCATTTCCTCTTTGCTTGGCTGCATTTGCACATGAATAAGTGAAAATTGGAAGAGGAGACCTTCTGAAAGACGAGATCAGGCTGGGAGCAAAAGAAAAGGCCTCTGGTGTTGTCACCACAACAGACTAGATTACTATTTATTTTAATATTACTTTATTGTTGTTCAATTACACTTGTCCGCATCCTCTCCCCTCCCCTCCCCTCCCCTCCCCCTCAAACCCTACCTCCCTCCCCTGCCTCCATCCTCCTCCTTGGTTCTGTCTATGTGTTCTCTATAGTGGTTCTTGAGATTACTATTATTTTTAAAATATGCCATGTTTTCCTCTAATACTTTTTAATCCTAAACTGAGATGGCCTTTTTTGTTGTTGTTGCCACTTACTTAAATTATATAGAAAAATAAAAATAATTAAAAATCCCACCCAAACAGGTATTAACTGCTATTATATTAAGTATAGACTCTTCTAAACAAGGTGGGGGTGTGTGGGGTGGGATGGGTGAGGAGGGCAAAGGGGAAAAATTGGGAAACTGTAATAGAATCACAATAAAAATCACTTAATGAAAAAAAAGTATACATCCTTCCAGATGCCACTACTTGCACATTTCTATCCTTCCACTTTCTCTGGATTTAATTTATTATTCTGGGTTTGCAATGTGATGCAAAATTTATGAATTTTCATTTTTTCCCCTAATGTGTGAATTTATCAATACATTTTCCCAGAGTGTTTTTTATGTATTATTTTAATTATCATTCAGTTCAGATTATTTTTTAACTGCAATTGTAATTTAATTTGTGGGTTATTTAGAAGTGTATCTTATAATTTTTAAATATAAGAACTTTCTAGTTATCTTTTATTACTGATTGCTAGATTAGCTGCAATGAGAGTAAGAAACATACTTTATATAATTTCAATTCTTTGATAAATTTTTTTGAAACTTCTCCATAGTACAATATGGTCAATGTAAAAAAAAAATCTCCAATCATGGTTCTCTGCTGTCATCTCTTGTTCATTTTGGGGATAACACCTCAGTGCAGGTCAGCAAGAAGAATGGTTGATTCTGGTGGAATGTCAATGACTGCTGATGGCAATGGTTTTAGAAGTGTATTTTAAACTGTCTAAATGTATGGACTGGCCAGTTTCCTTGTGACTGGTTTCCAGGTTAGGGCAAAGGAAGCAGTAAATGTGTTTTATGTGCCATTTTTTGAAACTTGCTGTATAGTGTAATAGAGTCTAGTTTTTAGAAGTCCCAGGTGTGCTTGAAAATCATTTATTTGCTTTGTTTGTTGCAGCTTCCTTAAACAATGAAGAAAGTAAAATCTATGTAAAATAAATTTTGAACCAAAAGGCTAAAAAAAATAAAACCGCTATCATTTTATTTGTAAAAATCGAACGAACCATTTGGCCAAGCCACTAATATATGTCCCAAATGTGCATCTCTGCTGCCATCTCGTGGGAATTTTTGGGAATAACATCTTAGTACAGGTCAGCAGGAAAAGTGGTTGATGATAGTGGAATATCAGTGACTATTGAATTTTTTTTAAGACTGTTTCGAGGTACAAGTATCAGGTACCAATGTCAGTGACCAGTTCCTTGGGGCCACTTTTTTTTTTAGGGGTGATGGAAATTATCTTTTTGTTTGTTTGTTTTTTGTTTTTTTACTTTATTGTTGTTCATTTACAGTTGTCTGCATTTTCCCCCACCGCATCCCCCAACCCCAGCCAAACCCACCTGCCCCCCTTGCTTCCACCCTCTCCCTTGGTTTTGTCCTTGTGTCCTTTATAGTAGTTCCTGAAAAACCTTCCCCTCTCCCCTCCCTTCTGATTACTGTCTGATTGTTCTTAATTTCAATGTCTCTGGTTATATTTTGTTTGCTTTTTTCTTTTGCTGATTATGTTCTTATATAAATCCCTTTAACATTTCATACAATAAAGGCTGGGTGATGATGAACGCCTTGAACTTGTCCTTATCTGAGAAGCACTTTATCTGCCCTTCCATTCTAAATGAGAGTTTA
Organism: Micronycteris hirsuta; assembly: GCA_004026765.1. NCBI lineage: Eukaryota > Metazoa > Chordata > Mammalia > Chiroptera > Phyllostomidae > Micronycteris > Micronycteris hirsuta. Next base: position 15,465 of record PVJI01028962.1, read on the forward strand.
GCTGGAGAGAGTATTCTTGGATGTAGGTCCTTGCATTTCATGACTTGGAATACTTCTCTCCAGCCCCTTCTTGCCTGCAAGGTCTCTTTTGAGAAATCAGCTGACAGTCTTTTTTTTTTTAACTATATTTTATTGATTATGCTGTTACAGTTGGCCCCACTTACCCCCCTTCTTTCCCCCCACCCCCTTACCCCCCTTTCCCCTCCCTTTAGTTTTGTCCATAGGTCATACACATAAGTCCTTCTGCTCCTGCACTTCCTCTACTATTCTAACCTCCCCCTGTCTGTTGTCTACCTCCCATTTATGCTACTTGTTCTGTGCCCCATTCCCACCCTCTCCCCCTACCACCCCCCTGTTAATATTCCTCCATACCTCATATATGGAGGAATATT
>PVJI01028963.1:0-15866 GCA_004026765.1 Micronycteris hirsuta
GGGACCGTCCACGGACAGGCCCTGCAGTGGGAGGGAAAATGGGGAGTCCAAGGGACTGAGAGAGGCTGTGTAAAGTGCTTTCAATTGATTTAAACAGTATGCTGGAAAAAAATGTATTTAATCAGTATTTGCAACATTCTGTTTGCTGAACTGGAAATACTTAAAATTATGTATTTTGCCTCACTTTGTTTTGCAATTGTCAAAAATATCAGTGACTCTACGCTATTTTGAACATTGTTTTCACCCTTTCAGGCTGCTTTACGTAAGAAGTGTACCCCGAAACATTAGCCGTTAACAATGCTTTGCCCCATGTGTCATCTTGGTTTTCTTTAAATATGTATTTCAGCACTTTCCTGTTTTCTCTGAGGTCATCTGCCAAAGAAGAAGGACTAACAAGAACAGTGCTATTATGTTTTTTTTTTTTAAAGATTTTATTTATTTATTTTCAGAGAGAGGAGAAGGGAGAAAGACCAATGTATGGTTGCCTCTCACATGGCCCCCCCTGGGGACCTGGCCCGCAACCCAGGCATGTGCCCCGACTGGGAATCGAACCGGGCCCTCTGGTTCCCAGCCCGCACTCAATCCACTGAGCTACACCAGCCGGGCTACAGTGCTATTATGTTTTATTTCAGGTGAATTTCAGGTGAAATGTTGCCTCCACACTGATCCATCTCAGTCCAACATCTGGGCCCCAGCCAAGTCTCTATCAGTCACTGTCTACCTATCCCGGCCTTACCAACGGGCTTAAGAAAAATGGAATAGCAGATAAGGAAAAGGATGGTTCAGATCTAAAACACGATTTTTTCCTTCAAGGAAATTAAAACGATGTCGAGGCAAACAATTTATACAAATAATTATTTTAAGCGTAGAATACTGTTCATTAATCAGAGAAGAGCACTAAAGTGAATTGGATGTGTTGGAAAGTTTCCCCGAAGAGGCAGTGTTTGTTCTAGGCTTAGAACAGTCTGTAGGAGAGGCCAGAGGGAGAGAGACGCCCTGCATTCCCAGCAAGAAAATAGAACACACAGAGCCGCAGAAACAGGTAAGGAGGGGTCTAAGGTTTAAGCCGCAGGGATGAGGAGAATGATGCTGCTATTAATAACAGAGAAGCTGAGAAGAGAGTGAGCGGGAGATTTCTCTCAAGCAAGCAAAATACACTTAAAGAGAAGGCAATAAGCCAGACAGGTGGAGATAGAGGAAGAAGAGAGCAGCTTTAACTCTGTTTCATAGTCTAAAAATTATTCGTATTTATTTACATGTCTTTCTACTGTTCATAAAACACGTCTACTAGTCTTTTACCAGGGGAAATCACATAGCTATTTTAATACCGCAAACTGAATTGGCTCTCCAGGTTTGTGATATGCAGGAATAGGTTTAGACTTACACATTACATGAAAAGTTCAATTAAAATAAAATTATGTGGAAAGTAAGAATTTGACTGAAAGGACTAATTAACAGTCTTAGCTAAGTAATCCGCTTCCCTCAGTAGAATCTTGTTCAAATTTGATTATATACATTACACACCCCCTTCCCTACATTGAGGGAGGGAGAGGCAGAGGGAAGAGGAGGAGTGAAGAGAGGGAGGAGAGAAATTGATCAATTGTGGTTGACTGATAACAATATAAATTGGGCATTTTCATGTCTTGGTGCCCAAAAACCTCTGAAAGTGTGAACATCTTCCTGTGCTGTGTGATTCTAGTACTTAGAGATGCACATTTTTCATACAGCATGACTTCCCCATGCAGGCCAACTGCTTCATTTGGTGCTAAACTGAAGAAATACTGACTTGCTCCAGGGCTACAGGAAAGACTAGCGGTGCTGAGCTCACTGAGAAGCAGCACATCTGAACAGGGCTGCCTGCTCACAACCATGCTTATTGTACTTTTAGGCACATCTGATCATTTGTACTTTTTTGTTGTATTTGCTTATATCAGAATCTAAACTCCATGTAAGATGTGACTCCACTATTCTCCAACTGTGCCAGTTCTGCTTGAATTACCTGATTTATGGCTTTAATACCCTGTTTCACTAGGACTGTGATTTTGCTCACTGCCAGCAGTATCAGTATCAGATGAGTCTGCTACCAGCTGAATACCTTTTAGGTTGGAAAAAATTCTATGCAGTAGAGAAATCCTTCTACATCCAATGAAGAAGTCATCAGATCTTTTAAAAAATTTATTTATTGGTTTTATTGATTTCAGAGAGAGAGAAAAGGAGACACACACACACACACAGAAGGAGAGAGATCAATGTTATTCCACTTAGTTATGCATTCACTGGTTGACTCTCATGTGTGCCCTGACCAGGGATCAAACCCACAACCTTGGCTTATCAGGATGATATGATGCCTTTTCTCAGTGCATAAAGCAATCTTTCTAAACTAAGGGGTTCATAATTTCTTTGCAAAAACTATACACTTTAATGAAAATAAAAATATCTTAATAACCACAATGGACAAGGTTTGTCTTAATGTGCTGAGTCATTTCTTTACCACATATTTACTCAGCATATTGCTGGGTATATAATGGTGAACAAAAGCAGAAAAGACCCTCTACTCTTACAAAGGTTTATAGTCAGGTTGGGGAGCCAGACCTTAACCAAAATTGACTATGAAAAAATGCAAAATGAAAACTGGAGAAGTCTAACAAGGGAGAGGTACAAATAATTAAAGTGGTCAGGGAAGATATCTTTGAGGAGGTTACGACTGAGCTGAATTAGAGTAAAAAAAATATTATTTTTAAATAAAGAAGGGAAGAGTGATAGGGTAAGGTTCAAACTTGAATTGAAAAAGAGGGACACTATTACAGCAGAATACTCGTTAGAGTGAGCCTACATAGGTTTCATTACTTAACATATGCTTTTAATAAGTAATGTCTTTTTCATTATTGAATTTGACACAGGCAATTTTTTTTGAGATCTTCAAAGGAGCTGATACTTGATTTATAAATTTTTATACAATATCAAATCCATAATAGTTTCTGTAGTTAAAATATACCCATAATTAACAGAGGTCTCATCAAAAGCTATTGCTTCCTTTGAGGATCCCTCGTTTTCTGCTTCCAGTGTTTGAATTTAAGGGGAGACCAAAGAACGTAGTAGTAACTCGTCCCCTTAGAAAGACAGACCACGAGGGTGCAATGGCATGATGCGGGGAGGCAGAAAGAAGCTGAATCTGGGAAGTGATAGGACAGCTGGATTTTCAGCTCTGCCATTTACAAGCTATGTGACCTTCTGAGAGTAAGTGAACCGCCCTAAGCCCCAAATTCCTCATCTTAAATTGGGATTTGGTGTGAGCATTCAATGTGATAGTGTTTATGAAACACTTAAGAACTTTAAGACTTGGTATACATGTCAGGCATTATTATTATTATAATAATCCTTATATCTGATACCATACAGGATGCTGAGGTTTAAGTTTCAATTACGTGAGTTTTGTTCTATAGGTTTCAGCTGCAAATTTTTGTTTATAATTATGTACATATACTTCACTACCTAAAATGACATTTAATACATTCATTAAAAATATTATTCTTAAATATTATTTAAAGAAACTATATCTATATATGTTTTTACTGGTGCTTTACTAGTTGTGGCACATTAATTTCATCAAGTAATCATCTAATTTTTCTGTAACTGTGTTATAAAAACATTGGCTCTTTGAAAGACAATGTTCTCATAAGAGAGAGTCACATTAAAGTTTGAGATTCAGGAATTCTGTCCTCTTGAACTACATGTTCAGCACTGCAGGCTTTAGTCTCCAATCTCCAATTAGGTTTCTTTTAAATCCATATTAATTAAGTGTTCACAAAAAAACATCAGTGTGTGATAAGGAAATATGCTTTTTTCAGTGTATTTTAGTGGACTAACTCAAAATACTGTGGAAAGACAGCGAAAAGAATGCCTCATTTATATTGTACATCTTGTCAAACTTTTCTGAAGGAAAAGTATTACAGAAAGTTATATTACTCTGAAACCCTACAATATTTTTCCAATTAAAACTCAAGTGCTATTAACCACAAGAATGATGCAGGAAATACTGATTTTTTAAGGTAAATTAGAATAAATAAAAAAAATCAGTATTTTTAGTTTTTGTGTGTGGTGATCAGGAACTTGAGAAGCACTTTAAAATGAAGACTGACTTAAAACAACTGCTACTTAATCCTCCACCGCTCTGCCAGGACCTCCTGTGAAAACCATGAACGTTTGTTCCTGGAATTCCAATTCACAATTTTTCTAAGCTCTTTAGAATGTGGCATGTTTGCTTCACCTCTTTACTTACCTCCTACCTCTTTCAAATATTGCGTTCTGGCTGTTTCAGAACATTTAAAAAGATTTCTTACTTAGTTCAAATTGATTAAAAAAGTGGCAGTCTCAGGATCAGCAAAAGGAGTAAGTAAAATAAAATCCCTGCTTAAAAACAAATAAGCAAACAAAACCCCCCTCTAGACGCTTCTTCCTCAGTAGGACACTCTATTTACCTCCAAATGACTCGTCTGATTTTAAACAACTTGTCTAGTTAATTTCCTGCGTGTGATCACTGACTGTAAGTGAGGTTCATTTTCTTATCTGCACCATGGAGGTAATTAAAGGAAATTGAAAGTGGGCAGCGAAGCTTTCATGCAACTGGGACTGAAGCTGAATGGAGGGCAGCGAGGTCAGTGGAGTCCATTATGTTTTTATGTGAGAGGCTGGTTTGCCTACCCAGTTCTTGTTTGTTTAGTATAGGCTGGACAGGCTACTAACTGCAAATCTATGTCTCCGATTTGCCCAGCTGTCCTTGAATAAAGATGTCTTTCCCTGCAAATGTTAAATGACAGTGATTGACAACCTATGATGAACTCTGCTTGCAACCCCCTGCTACTGTTTTTAGATTGCAAAGGAAAAAAAAAACAGAATAAAGAAACATCTTTCATAATCACAAGAAATGGGCCCTGCTGTTCAATAGTTTTCATTTTGTTTCCCTTTTCATCACAAACCTCAATCTGTCCTACAAATGCCATAAACTCAGCTACTCCACATAGGGTAAAAAAATAAAAAAATATGTATGTATGTACGCCACTACATTCTGCTTGCACATTTACACTGGTTTGAGCTTCCTGGGGATGCACACTCTCACATAATGGTTTATTCACACCACGTATCACTAACTTACTTGCTTGTTCCCCCAAGAACAAATGGCAAATGTATACTGCAGAGATGTCTTTCAGTGATTAGTTTAGGGCTCCAGGAGCTTTATTCAATCAGAAGCTTATTAAACACTTACAATCTATGATAGTTTTTTCTTTAGTGAAATTGTGTGAACAGTGAATTTTGTTTGAGTGTTGCATGTGTACGTGAGCATAATTATGCAGCTGTTTTTCTTTCAGGTGCACCAAGTATAAAAGTCAGCTTTACCTAAGCAAATTACCAAGGTAAGAAACAGCCAGAATGGGTTCATGCTTGTTTCATGTAAGCATGATGTAACAGCACACTGGCACCTCTATGTGCTGTCACTGCCTACACTGAACTCACTAAAGAGCAGGTAAGGGGGCACTTGTGCAGTGCGCACGGCAACCTCATCAGCGTGAGAGACTAAAGAAGCTTTATGCTATAACTTAATCTCTGTCATGGGAAAAGTAAAACTTACAAAGTTAATGAGTTCTAGACTTTAAGTAGCACTTGATTAATTTGTAACATTCTGAGGCGTTAAAACAAACCAAAATTAGTTTCTCACATTCCAGTGCTGTCTTTTGGCCACTGAAGCTGTAGAACGAACATTTCAGTAAATTTCCCTGATAGGAAACCTGTTTGATTTCTGTGTCTTTCCAAAGTACTAAATTAATTGTATATTATGTATTTTATAATGTTATTTGAAAAATAAGCTTGCACTTATCAAGCCAGGTCCAGATATATTAAGGGATAAGAAAATATGCCTCATATCTTTATCTTTATTTCAGACTACCTTTTATTAATCATTAATCTACTAAAACAGAGTATGATATAACTTGTTTTTTAAATCAAATATATAATTAGTATGGCTTTTAACTTATGATTTGTACTTTTATTAAAATTATCAATTCAAACAAAATAAATTATACGTTGCTATACTGAAAAAAGTAAATCTCAAAAAAAAAGTTACTATAAACTAGACTTACACAGAACATATAACATCCTCAAAATTCCGTGAAAGATATACCAGGAATGAACTTAACATTTTAAGTTAAAGAAAAAATTAAAAAACAAAACAAAACAAAAAACCTTGGTTACAAAAAACTTATTAGAAAATGATAAAACAAGGTATAGCTAATTCTGTAATAATCATATATTTTTCCTAATACTCACACAATTTACTTCACTAAATAAAATACCAAAATAATTTTATTATATGCAGATGGCAAAAATGTAAATACTGATAGACATCATTGAAATTACTCAGATTTTTGTGTATTTCCTTTCAAGACCTATGTGTCTGATTTATAGCAATGTATTAAACTTATGGGCACATGTTTGGCCTTCAACCAATTAGGTCAAGCCCAGAATCATTTGCCAAAAAATAAATATGAACAAGGAATAATACCTTATTCGTTCCATTGTAAGAACAACCACCTGGATGACAGCTGGATTTTAAGAGATCTTACAACAGTGGGAGCAGCAGGCCTGTTGTGCTTAAAATAATTTCAGTGATAAGAATTCCATCAGAAACTTCTATTTCCCAGGATTTATAGCTAAGTCCTTAAAAAATCGCTCTTTGATGAAACTTGAAAAAAATTCCTCAGTTTTCAAAGATATAATAAAAATGCCTTATAGCTTAACAATGTTTAGATATTCTCCTTCTAAGGAATAAAAGCCTTGAGACTGGCTAATAGCTTTGAGTCCTAAGAGGAAGTGACTACAATTAACAGCAAAATAGAATACTTGGAAATGGTTAAATGTCATACTTTGTAACCTGTCTTTAAAAGCAAAGTGAACTTTTTCTTATCACCTTGCTTCTGCATTTTACTTCACATATTTATTAGGGTGACTTGATAATTCCCATTTTTATAGGCAGTGAGATTATATCAAATGTAAAACAAACAAACAAACTCCTCAAAATGGAAACATTAAGACACTTCTGTTTAATTAAAGACTAAATATTTTACTTCTAGGAGTTAAGAAGTACAATACAAAAAGTAAACTAAATCTAAAACTGAGATATCACAGTCCAACATACAAAAAATATCACAAGGTAATAAATATAAGAGTGATTGAAAAATGATGAAACAAACATACTGGTGTCATGAATTTAGAAAAGTAATAATCACCGAATCTGAATAAAAAAATATTTTAAGAGGGAGCTGGCGCCAAGGTGGGTGGATGAATGTTATACTCATCCGGGTGGGAGCCATGAGCCAAGGTGTGCCACCGAGTACACGTACAGCATGCTTAAGGGCGAGAGTGAAAGGTGAATGAGGAGAAGGGGTGGACCTGTAAGAGCCTAATGGAAGGTGCAGGTTAAAAAGGAAGACTGTGAAGGGCCTTGGCAGTCAGGTTAAGGAAAAATGCTTTATTATGTACCTAATACTAGGTTTTTGAGGGGAGAAATGAAGCAAGCGCTGTTGTAAAACATAAACTGGCAGCGATGAGTCGGGTGGGTTAAACAGATGACGACCAGGGAGACTGTATAGCACAGTTGTTTAGGAATGGGGAGGTGAGAATGCAGACAGGACCTAAAGAGTGAACTTTTTTTTTTTAAGGGAGAAACTTGAGAAAAAATTATAAAGGAAGGACTCTATGGTCTTGGTAACTAGATTATTATGTGAAGCTGGAGAGGAGAAAAGGAGGAGCCATGGGTTATTCTAAGGAAATCATCTCAGGGGTATGAAAGAATCCAAATACAACTGACAAACAAGATAATGACTGGAACCCTCAGTCTTCTGGGAATAATGAAGAGCAAGAATGAGACATTGTGAGTTTGGGTCACAGAGGGACAACCAAGTGGGAATGTCCACTGAGCAAACAGAAGTATGAAACTGTGGCTCACAGGAGGTCAAGACTGTGACTATGCCAGAAGATTCATCTACTTAAAGGCAATATTTTAAACTATAATCATGGTGTGACCTGAGAAAGGGAGGAAAGTAGACAACCAAGAGGAAAGTAGATAAACAAGAAAAAAAGTTTGGAGAATATCTAGAGGTAGACACAGGAAGATGAGCCAATGTCAAACCCGTAAGAAAAAGAACTAGGTATGATGTGAAAGTGCATGTTAAGGATGAAGAGTATCAAGAAGTAACCAATGTCAAATACGAGAAAAAGATCCAAGAGAATGAGCAGTAAGACAAGACTACAGCACTGGGTAACTGGGAGGACCCTGGAGACCTCTGAAAATGCCAAACAACAGTAGTTCAGATTATGGGAAAGTAAGAATGAATGGATGGAAAAGAAATGGAAACAGAAGGTTGAGATCTCATTTTTTAAATTTTGGCAGTAAGTGGGAGAAAGAAAATAAGATGGGAATTTGAAGAGGTTGGTAAAATCAAACAAAGAGGTTTCTTCCTCTCCCCAGACTAAGGGTGACTTACACACGTTTAGAAGAGCATTTTTTTTTTTTAGTTAAAAATTATTTTAACGTTTATAAGAAACAATATCAAGAGCACTAATGAGAAAAACCTACAACAAAACAGTTATAGAGGGAGAACCAGTGGGGTATGAGAGCTAGCTTGTGAAAATCAACTGTTGTCCATTTCATCTATTCATTACTCAATGGACATTTCGGTTGTTCCCACTTTTTGGCTACTAGGAATAATGCTGCTACGAACACTCTAGTACAAGTTTTTGTTTGAACATGCTTCAGTCCCTCTGCAGATCTCAGGGATGCTTAGGAGTGAAAAGGGTGCACTAAATGGCAATTTCACTTAACATTCTGAAGAACAGGAACACTGGTTTTCAAAATGGCCACGCCATTTTTCCTTCCTGCCAGCAATGTATCAGGGTTCCAGTAACTCCCGATCCACACCAGTATCTGTTGTCTGTCTTTTTTATTATAACCATCCTAGTGGGTATAAAGTGGTGTCTCATTATGGTTTCAGTTTCCCTAATAACTGATGATGTTGACCATCTTTTTATGTGCTGATTATTAGTCTTTCATTTATCTTCTCTGGAGAACTGTCTATTCAGATCCTTTGACCATTTTTAAATTGAGCCATTTGTCTTTTTATTATTTAGATAAAAAATTCTTTATGTATTCTGGGTGCAAGTTTGTTTTAAAAGATGTACAGAGGTGGGCAAAAGTAGGTTAAAGAATCCTGTGCCAAAGTGTGCTTGCATACAGGAAGTAGACTACAAGAATGTGTAAATAATGAATTTGAGGTAATTCAAATTAGCAATTTGAGACTTAGGAGATTGTACCTAAGAGCACTGTGCCATTGTGACATTCTTTTGAGTTAATAAAGCCATTGTAGTAATCATAACTACATGTCTTTTTCCATACAAACAACTGTAAAGGACTTTTATCCCACCCTGTAAGATTTGCAAATACCTTTTTGCATTCAGCGGGCTACCCTTTCTTGATGGTATCATTTGCAGCACAAAAGCTTTCTTGATGAAATCCAATTTATCCATAGTGTTCTTTTATCGTTTGTATTTTGGTGTTTTATGTAAAAAGCCATAACCTGTTCTGGCCAGTGTGGCTCAGTTGGTTGGAGCATCATCCCATAAACTTAAAGGTCATGGATTTCATTCCTGGTCAGAGCACATGACTGGGCTGCGAGTTCAGTCCCCAGTCAAGGTGCGTGCATGGCAACTGATTGATGTTTCTCACATCAATAGTTCTCTCTTTTTCTTACTTTCTGGCCTCTAAAATCAGTAAGCATGTTCTCAGGTGAGGATAAAAAAAATTTTAAAAAGCCATAACCTAACTCAAGGTCAGGAAAGTTTACACCTATGTTTCCTTCTATGAGTATTACAGTTTTATCTCTTATATTTAGATATATGGCCAATTTAGAGGCAATTTTTGTGTGTAGTTTGAAGAAAGGGTCCAAATTTATTCTTTAGTATGTAAATATCCAATTATATCAATAGCATTTGTTGAAAAGACTATTCTTTTTCTATTTTCCTGTAATGGCACCCTGATTTAAGATCAATTGATCATAACCATGTGTAAATGTACTAGTCTTTTGATCCACTCATTTACTGATGGGCACTTAGGCTGTTTCCAGCACTTGGCTATTGTAAATAGTGTTGCCATGAACAATGGGGTGCACAGGTTCTTTTGAATTGGCGATTCAGGATCCTTAGGGTATAGTCCCAGCAGTGGGATTGGTGATAAAAGGTTTATTTCTGGACTCTCAATTTTATTTTATGTCTACTCTTTTGCTGTTACCATACTATTTTGATTATGTTGGCTTTGTAGTAAATTTTGAAATAAAGAAGTACGAGTTCTCCAACTTTGCTCTTTTTTCCTTCCAAGACTACTTTGGCTATTCTGGGTCCCTTGAATTTCCATATGAATTATAGTATCAGCTTTGCAATTTTTGCAAAAAAAAAAAATTAGCCAGGATTTAGATGGGGATTGTGTAGAATCTGTAGATGAAGAGGCAGAGTATTATCATCTTAGCAATATTAAGTCTTCTGATTCATGAACATGAGACAGCTCTTCATTCATTTAGATTTTCAATTTCTTTCAAAAGTGTTTTGTAGATTTCAGTGTACAAGTCTTGCACTTGGTTAAACTTATTTTTAAGTATTTTATTATTTTTGATGCTATTGTAAATGGATGTTTTATTATTTCACATTGTTCATTTCTAGTGTACATCAATACTACTAATTTTTGTGTTTCAATCTTGTATCCTGAAACCTTGCTAAATTTTTAAAATTAACTCTAAAAGTATTAAGGTGAATTCCTTAGGCTTGAAAATACTTTTACTTCTTCTTTTCCAATTTGGATTCCTTTAATAGCTTTATCTTTCCTAGTTGCCCAAGAATCTCCAGAACAAGTTGAATAGAAATGCTAAGAATAAACATCCTTGCCTTGTTCTTGATCTTAGGGAGAAAGCATCTAGTTTTTCATCGTTTAGCATGTTAGTTGTTTATTATTTTTTTAAATATTCACCAGAGGAAATGTTTATTGATTTTTAGAGAGAGAAGAAGAGGGGGAGGGTAGAGGTGGGGGGGGAGGGAGAGAGACAGTGTGAGAGAGAAACACTGATTGGTTTTCTCTGCATGCTCCCCAACAGGGGACTGAACTCATAACCTAGGTAAGTGCCCTGACTGGGAATCCAACCCACAACCGGTGCACAAAGAGGGCACTTGAACCAACTGAGCCACCTGGCTAAGGCAGCTGTGGTTTTTGGTAGATGTCGTCTGTCAGTTTGAGAAAGTTCCCTTTTACTCCTACTTTGTTGAGTGTTTTCATTATGAAAAGGTGTGATTTTTGTCAAATATTTCTTTCTGTGTCTATGGAGAAGATCATGCAGTTTTTGCCCTTTAATCTATTAATATGTGAATTAATTGAGGTACATTAATTGACTTTTGGATGTTAAACCAACCTTGCATTCCTAGGATTGACTCCACTTGGTTATAGTGTGTAGTCCTTTTACTCTGCTGCTGGATCTGGTTTACTAATATGTTGTTGAAGATTTTTGCATCTATATTCAGAAGGGACATTAGTCCTTGTCTGGTTTTGATGTCGGGATAGTGCTGGCTTAATAGAATGAGTTGGGAGATGTTTTCTCCCTTATATTTTTGACAGAATTTGTATAGGATTGCTAGTAACTCCTAGACTGTTTCATAGAATTCACCAATAAAGCCATCTGAGCCTGGACTTTTCTCAGTTGGAAGTTTTAACATTACTAAATCAATCTCTTTATTTGTTTTAAGTCAAATTTAGATGCTCTACTTCTTGAGTCAGTTTTGGAAGTTTGTGCCTTCTTAGAAATTTGTCCATTTCACCTATATTATATAATTCTTTGGCGTATAGTTGTTTATAGTGTTCCTTATAATCCTTTTTACTTCTGTAAAGTCTTCTATTAGTGATTTTAGTGATGTGAATATTATCTGTATTTTTCTTGATAGTGTAGCTAAAGATTTGTTAATTTTCTTGGTCTTTTAAAAGAACCAGCCTTTGGTTGCATTAACTTTTTCTACTGTTTTTATATTCTCTATTCTATTTATGTGAATGCTACTTTATGTTTCCTTCTGCTTGCTCTTCTTCTCCAGTTTCTTAAGTTGGAAGGTTATTTAGCAGACGGTTATTTAATTTCTACACTTGTAAATTTTCCAAATTTCCTTTTGCTATTGATTTATAATTTAATTCCATTGTGGCTGCAGAACACACGTTTTACGATTTCAATTGTTTTAAATTTATTGAGGCTTGTTTTATAGCCCAGCTTTTGGTCTATCCTGGAGAAGGGTCAAATGCACCAGAGAAGAATATGTCTTCTGTTATAGACTGAAATGCTCTACAGAGGTCTGTTTGGTGTAGTTGGTTTACAGGATTGTTCAAGTCTTCCATATCCTCATTCATCTTCTGTCCAGTTCTATCCATTCTAGAAAGTGCATTTTTAAAGTCTCTAACTGTTATTGTTAAACTATTTCTCCCTTCAATTCTGTCAGCTTTTGGTACATGTACTTGGGACTTTAATTTTAGGTGGGAATATGTTTATAAATTGATATATCTCCCTGATGACTCTTTTATTACTGTAAAATGTTCCCTTTCTCTGCCAAAATTTTTTTTCAAAGTCTTTTTTGGTCTGATGTTAGTAATAGCCACTGACTTCAGTATAATGTAGTCCAGCTCTTTTATGTTTATAATATTCAAGGTATATCTTTCCCCATTTTTCACTTTCGTTTATTTAAAATATACTTAACATACTTATTATACTTATTTAAAATATACTTTTAATTATTTAAAAAATATACTTTATTGATTATGCTATTACAGTTGTCCTAATTTTCCCCCCTTTGACTCCCTCTGCCTGGCACCCCCTTCTCTCTAGCAATCCCTGCCACCCCGTGCCACAGTTCATGTCCATGGATCATGCATATAAGTTCTTACGCTTCTCCATTTCCTATACTGTTTTTAATATTCCCCTGACAATTTTGTACCTACCAATTATGCTTCTTAGTCCCTGCACCTCTTCCCCTCTTCTCTTCCATCCCCCTCCCAGCTGATAACACTCTTAATGATCTCTGTATCTCTGATTCTGTTGCTGTTCTGGTTGTTTGTTTAGTTTGTTTCTTTACATTCAGTTTTTGATAGTTTTGAATTTGTTGCCACCTTTATGTTCATAGTTTTGATCTTCCTGTTCTTAAATGAGTCCCTTTAACATTTCATGTAATAATGGTTTGGTGATGATGAACTCCTTTAGCTTTACTTTGTCTGGGAAGCACTTTATCTGCCCTTCCATTCTAGATGATAGTCTTGCTGGATAGAGTGGATTTTATCACTTTGAATTCTTCTTCCTGGTCCCTTCTTGCAAATACTGTATCATCCTTGCATCCCTAGGATTGATCATGGTGTATGATCCTTTTAATGTATTGCTGAATCCAGATTGCCAATATTTTTGTTGAGATTTTAGCATCTATGCTCATCAGATGTATTGGCATTCAGTTTTCTTTCTTTGTTGTGTCTTTACCTGGTTTTGGAATTAGGATGATACTGGCCTCATAAAAAGAGTTTGGAAGTCTTCCTTCTTCATTAATTTTTTTGGAATAGTTTGAGAAGGATAGGAGCTAGTTCTTCTTTAAGTGTTTGGTAAAATCCACCTGTGAAGCCATCTGGTCCAGGACTTTTGTGTGCTGGGAGGTTTTTTTTATTACTGTTTCAATTGCACCAGTTGTTACCAGCCTATTCAGGCTTTCTGTTTTTCTTGATTCAGTTTTGAAAGATTGTATGTTTCAGAAATTTGTTCATTTCACCCAGGTTGTCCAACTTCTTGGCATATAGTTTTTCACAGTAATTTCTTACATTCCTTTGTATTTCTGTGGTATAGGTTGTAACTTCTTTTTCATTCTGATTTTATTTTTGGGCCTCCTCTCTTTTTCTGTTGATGAGACTGGTTAAAGGTTTGTCACTTTTGTTTATCTTTTCAAAGAACGAGCTCCTAGATTCACTGATGCTTTTGATTGTTTTTTTTTTTTTTTTAGTCTCTGTGTCATTTAATTCTGCTCTGATCTTGATTATTTCCTTCCCTCTACTCGTTCCGGGTTTCTGGGCTTTGTTTGTTGTTGTTCCTCTAGTTCTTGTAGTTGTGGGGCTAGGTTGTTTATTTGAGATTTTTCTATCTTCTTTAGGTAGGCCTGTACTGCTATGAACTTTCTTCTCAGGACTGACTTCACTGTGTCCCACAGGTTTTGGGTTGTTTTGTGTTCATTTTCATTTGTTTCCAGGTACTTTTTGAGTTCTTCCTTGATCTCATTGTTAACCCATTCATTATTTAGTAGCATGTTATTCAGTCTCCATGTATCTGAATGTGTTTGAGTTTTTTCCTTGAGGTTGGTTTCTAGTTTCAAGCCATTGTTATCGGAGCACATGCTTGATATGATTTCAATTTTTGAGGCTTTTTTTTGTGTCCTACCATGTGGTTTATCTTTGAAAATGTTCCATGTGTTTTTGAAAAGAATGTATACTTTGCTTCTTTGGGGTAAAAGGTTCTCTATATATCAATTAAGTCCATTTTATCTAGAGTAGCATTCAATGCCACAACATCTTTGTTGATTTTGTTTGGAAGATCTATCCATTGTTGACAGTGGGGTGTTAAAATCCTGTATCATGACTGTGTGGTCATCAATATCTTTCTTGAAGTCCTCCAGGATTTTCCTTATATATTTGTGTGCTCTTGTGATGGGTGCACATGTTTACAAGGCTTATATCCTCTTGATGGACTACTCCATTAAGTACTATGTAGTGTTGCTCCTTGTCTCCTTTTATGGCCTTTGTTTTAAAGTCTATTTTGTCTGATATATGTATGAAGGATGGATTATTTAGTATTTTTTCCTATTTCACTTACAGAAACAATATGTATACTTGAAAGTACCCCAATTTTGGAATCAGACAGAACTGTGTTGAATCCTGATTCTGGTGTACTCTTGTAAACTTTCTTACATTTTCAGAACCTCAGTTTTATCTATAAGACAGGATAAGTAAAAATAATACCTATTCCAAAGAGTCTTGTTATATTCTTAAAAGAAAATGAGATAAGATACATAGGGCATAGTACCCGGTAGATTGTAGGTATTCTTTTGCTTTGAGTAGAAATGGGTGCTGCCTACCATCTGAAGTTCAGAGTATTCCTGGGAAGATGCAGCAGATCATTTGATAATGAAAAGAACCACCTTTTTTTTTTAGAGGGGAGATGGCGGCGAGATAGGGGGAACACAGTTTACTTCCTCCTACCCACTGGTTGATTTTCTGAGGAACGGGGCGAAAACCCAGCAGTATTCCAACACATATGATGATTGATGCCCAAGATTACAGGGGAATTTGAACATTCACACGGTAAGCAGAGAGCATCAGAAGGAAAGGGTCCCCATCGGGATGAGCCCGGGGAGCGGGGTGGGGCTTTGGTCCCAGACCCGGCAGCTGCCTGGATTGGATGCAAGATTCTTGGGGAGGGAGCCAGATTGGGATTTGTGAGTAGTCAGATGCTTGTTTTGTCTGGCGGGCGTAAATAGGAAGAATTTTTCAGAGAGGAAAAGCAGGAAAAAAAGTAGTGCTACGTGGCTATTTGGAGAGGCCCCACCCCCAACAGTCCCGAGGTCAGTGTGCCACTGGGATTGGTGCGCGACCAGGATCGGTAGGCGACCAGGATTGGTGCGCGACCCAGATCGGAGGCCCAGGGAAGTCGGCCTGTATCACCGAGGGAGAGCACGGTTGGCCCTTGGCCTGAGGAGGCTGGCGCTTCCACCAAGGG
>PVJI01028964.1:0-15856 GCA_004026765.1 Micronycteris hirsuta
GTGATCCCCAGGCACGGCTGGCATGGGCTCTGTCACAGGGCACTTGCAGGACACTCGGATATCTCCCAGGGTGGCATGCTCGGCCCTGGAAAAGAATCCCCAAAGACTGGGGCAGCAGCTGCCATGCCTCTTCTGGCCTCGACTCCAAAGTCCTGCACTGTCCCTCTGTCCCCGAAGTGAGCCCCATGGCCAGCCAGGGGCTCTGCACTGAGCACTCTGAGGCATAGTGTGTCGGCGCCTCCTTTGCATGGGCGTTTCATGAAATGATGGGAGTAAGGAAAGCACAGAGCCCTCGCCTTGTTCCAGGACACCAGGAGAGACTCGGAGCAGACGCCATGCTACAAAATGACATAAGAGGGCAATTGTCTGGCCCTGGGGGTATACCCGAATTCCCCCCAGTTTCCTTTGAGACACGGAATTGGGAGCCTGTGGGTCCGCCTGGGGCCTGGTAAGGTGGAGCTGAGAGATCTAGCAGCAGAAGGGGGAGGCAGACAACGTCAGCTGACGTTGATGGATCATGTGCCCATCCTTAAAAATCTGCAAGTGAATAGGAGTCAAGAGAAACCAAACTCAGCAAAGGGGGCGTGACCTAGGCTTCCCAAGAGCCCAGCACAGTGCAGAAGAGCAGCCAGCATGAGGGACGAGTTGGGGGTACAGGGACCACCAGCAGCCCAGAGACACCACCATGGACACCAGGAACAGCCAGCTAGTATGCACAAAGACAACTTCGAGGCCTGGGACCTCCTTTTTCTATGTCATGAGACCTGGCAAGTCACACATCCCTCCCTCTATGCCCACTTGACCAACCCCAAGCGTTTGGGGCCATGACATCCTAAAATCCATGCTCAGCAAACTACTTGGCTTCTTACTGAATTGAAAATAAGGTTTCTGGTCGCCCTGGGTAGCCTGGGTTTGGTGAGAAAAGAATTCTATTCTATAGCTAGAATGTTGGAGGTTCAGGCGGTTAACTCTCCCATCAAGTTCACATAACCAGTAATGGGAAGGGTCTGGTGTTCAAGCTCAAGTCTCCAGCTTCCCCCGGGGGCTGTGCACTTGACCATACTGCCTCCAGACTCACTTCACTGAAAGGGGTAATTGGAATACAATCCTAAGAAATTCATCATTTTTCAATTTTCACTTTTCACCAACAAATATGTTTTCTGGTTGTGACAATGGTAATCTGAAAACGACTGCATATTAATGAGAGCTGACAGTGATTTGTTTCCAGGTGTTCCTTCATGCAGTGTGGGCAAAGTCAGCTGTGCCAAGCGACAGGAGAGCGATTTCTTACGGCTCATTAGTAGAACATACAAGAGCAGTCAATGGTTGCGTTTAGTAGTCAGCACGCACACAAGATAAAGATTTATTGCAGCAAGGGAATTAAATTTGAAAGAAGCAGGCAAGAAACAAAAAGTGGGAGGGGTCCTGAAGACAACGCAAAAGAATCAAGCGTTCACCTGCTCACAGGCATCCTTCCAGTTTCAAAACTGTACGTATGTCAAGTTGAACCACAGAGTTTGCCACAATCTTTGTTTGCTCCACTTTACAAATCATTCTGTTTTAATGTAGTTTTTATCAGACTTTTGGGGGTGACATTGGTTAATAAAATTATATAGGTTTCGGGTGTACAATTCTATAATACATGATCTGTATATAGTATTGTGTGTTCGCTACCCAAAGTCAGGTCCCGTTCCATCACCATCTGTCCCTGCTTTCCCCTCCTGCACCTCCCCCACCCCTCTTCTCTACTCTGGTAATCACCATGCTGTTGCCTGTGTCTGTGAGGCTAATTTGTTTGTTTTGCTTAACCCCTTCACCTATTTCACCAAGCTCTCCGACCTCCCCACCCGCTCTGACAGCTATGAAGCTGCAAAGATTTTAATCATAGAACTGATTTTGGGGATATTCTGACAATACAAGAACAAAGTAATAATTTAATAGCTCATGCTTGATAAGTATTTTTGGACCACATAGCATACACAGCTCTTTACCAATTAATTCATTTAATTTTAATTGCTTATATCTTTATTATTTATTTATGGATGAGAGAGAGAGAGATTCCCCCTCCCCCACTTACTTATGTATTCAGTGGTTGATTCTTATATATGCCATGACTGGGGATCAAACCCCTAACCTTAGCACCTCGAGATGATGCTCCACCAAATGAAATTCATTTAATTTTAACAACATTTTTATGAGGTTTGTGACTCTAGTTTATAGTATGTCCATCATGAGAAAATGAGGCACAGAGAGTTTAAATAAATTGTGTAAAATGGCATATATCTACTAAATGTGGAGTTGGGATATGAACTTAAGTAGTTGCCTTCAGAGTCATTCTGTTAACTCACTGGCATGCACTTCCTTTCCATGAAGACTGCTATATCTGAGCAATATCTCAGTGTGTTTTCTCCTTAAATCCAATCAACGTTTTCATATGCACAAATATGTGGAGATTTTAAGAAAAATTATTTTCTGTGCTAAACAGAAAAACTGGTCCAAAGGACAGATGCAAGGAGCACCCAGGTCTGTCAGTGAAGAAGCCACATCTTATATAAGACCTGGGAAGCCCAAAACATGCTGTAGTTACGGTCTTTGGACAGGAAGTCTGTGAACTCGGCACGTGGTAACAATTTTGACGGGCTTTCAAGCCAGGCATTCTTTTTTGACCGCTAGGTATGTTCTTACAGAAACTGTTACACCTACTCTTGAAAGATGCTTTAAAGAAAGGCATTATGATGTTCAGAGAAGAAAGGTATGGTGTTGCATTTTCAGGAAGATAACCCTTGTGAGTAGTCTCTCAAAAACTATTTGTGATACAGAGGATGGACGGACCTCCAGAGTGACAATGTGCTTTGCCTATAGTTGAAACTGCCATTGGATCGCATAGTGACAAGTCATCACTCACACAGATTCTTCGGGCTGCCGAAGAGGGACTGCTCCTCATTTCCCTTGTCTCAGGGGCTCCTGCTACTTTACAAATCACTAGAGAGCATTTTACAGCAAACATCCTCAATCTTCAAGCCACTGACTCATCGATTCAACACATACTTGAACAATGACCGCACGCCGCCAGGCCCTGTTCTCTGTGCTAGGAAACTATCAGTGAACCAAGAAGATAGCACGTTTCTGCCCCCATAAAGTTTGTATTCTAGGAGGAAGGGAAAAACCATCCTCAGTGACCTTGTACTTTATAAGATGACAGCTGTGTGAAAATAATAACGGTGTTCTGAAGGTGGGGGTAGGAGGAATCTAAAACGAAGTGGTCCAAGTGGACCACTCAGGAAGCGATGTGCAGGCAGGCAGGTGAGGCCGGCCCAGAGTGAGCCGTTGGAGGCAGAATGGGGAGACAGGTCATAATCTATTGTGGGGGCATTGCAGGAGCCGTGGCTTTCACCCTGAGTGAGAAGTGGAGTCACTGGAGTGTGTGCACAGAGGTGACTTAAGGGCATCAAGCTTTTCGAGGAAAATGGGGGAAAAGTCCTTGATGTCGGCCTTGGCAATGATTTTTGGATATGCCGCCAAAAGCACAGACGACAGTGTGTGTGTATGTAGTAAATATACACTAAATTTACTTAATGTGAAGTCAGAACTATCCAGAAACGGTTGATGACTTCAACATTTTAAACGTTAAAGAATTTCAATATCTACATCATATCTAGATATGTGATTTCAATCCAATTGGCTGCAATAAACAATTTTATGAGATGAATGCTTATAGTCGATATGAATAATGAATATTTATTGCATATCTGCAATGTGACAGGCACTGTAATAAACAATTTAAAATTATCTCGATTAATTATCATCTTCCAGTTTCACATGAGGAAACGGAGCCTCAGTAAGGTGTTACGTGCGAAGCTGCAAAGCCGTCGGTGGCATGTTTGGTGGTGCGTCTCCCTGTCTCTAGGCTGACACAGTATCTCTTCTTTAATGAGGCCATTAGTCATCAGCAGCGCCATCCCTCATTGCCCCAGGCCATTATAAACATGCTTTTTTATTATATATAACCTTAAGCACTTTACGAGTCAGTTCCTTTTCCAACTGATACTTACAAGTTTTTACAGTAAATAGTCTAAGAAAAGGGAAAAGTAGATAACTCTTATTTTCAACAAGGAGAATTCCATCTCTTATTTTCACTTTGTATTTGCCCTTAGGTAGCAGGATGGAGTAAACCCACAGTGACTTGGCAGAGAAGCCAAAGAAATAGCTCTCTTGACCTCATTCCCCTTACCACTTCCAGATCTCCCATGAGTGCCTCCCGAGCAGGGCCTTAGCCCGGGTTTTTCCTAGAGGCAAAGACTGAAGCAAAGACCGCACTCACAGACAGGCGGGTCACTTAGTCGGTAACCCAGGAGCGTAAGGTTGGGAGAGGAAAAAATGAAATCAGACAAAAAGGCAGTGCCAGTGTGTATTTCTGGCCTGGATCCTCTCCAGAGGCAGCTGCAGCCTGATCCTTCTTGGAACTTCTCAGAACATACTGAATGACTTTCGGATGCGTCAACCAAGCAGTGACACGGAAAGGCATTCACCCATCTCGTCCTGTCCCCTATCATGTGAGGGTTAGTCCAGGGCATTGAAAATAAGTGAGGAAAGCCTGTGGGTGACTATTTACTGCTACTGAAAAAAGAATATGAGGCTGGACTCAAAAGGTATCTGATGCAGCTCTATGGGCCGTGTCCCACTAGAAGCAGAAAGACAGGGCGTCAGCAGATGCCACTCACACGGGGTGGCCTCCTGGGGCACCGAGGAGGGTGGAGAAGAATGGAGAACACACATGGAGGTGCAAATGGAAGCTAGTCAGCACATCCCCTTTAAAGGCGAATCTCAGGACAGTAGCCAGAATGATCACGTTAAAAGCTCAGCCAGACCAGATCGTTCACCTGGTCAAAACCCTTCCTATTCTCCTCACTCCACTTAATGGTTTTCCCAGATACCCCGTTTGCTAAGGAAGCTGCTGGGCTCTCAGTTGACTATTTATGAAGAACCATTGTTCTGTGCTAAACTAAAATACTGTATAACTGTATGAAGCATGAATATGGCACTGGAAAGCATATTTGGTCATAGAATTAAGTGGCCATCTGATATGACGTAGTTTTACATCTTTGAAAGCATGAAAATATTAATCAGCTCTGGAATGCCAGATTGATCAGATATTAAAGAGTAAAAAGAGACGGTGCAAGAAAACTAATAGAGTCTGTGGTATGTCCTTGTTGACAACATTTCCACTGATTGCGAATGAACTTCTGTTGTTGCTGTTCTTGACTTGGGAAAGACAATTTCCAACTCTTCAGCTTTGAATCTTTAATACGGCATTCTCACCACAGACGGTTAACTTATTTTCAAACCCTTGTGGAAAATGTCTACGGTATGAAAAGCAGTTCCTTTATTTATTCCACAGATATTTGTCACTGTGATAGAGAACAGGATTTCAAAGACAAAAACACAGAACATAATTCCATCTCTAATGAGCTCTCAGCACAGGATAAACTTGTATGTTCTGATGAATGTGAAAATGCAGGAACAAACCGCCGTAATACAAATGCATGGGGGGAAACCTAATATTCCTCTAGAATCACATGTTGCTTCCCAAAAGAGGCAATTGTTAGCACGGATCTTGGAAGTTCAGTAGGATACGGCAGAGTTAAAGGTGAACACACAAGCACAGAGTTTTTAGAGATAGTGGTTTATTCTGGAAGCAGAGTATTGCAATTTAAGAACAGTCTATGGTGGAGACAATGCTAAATAGACAGTGGGCATGAGACTACGTGTTGTCCCTCAGTGTATTCTGCATCCTGAAGGTGATGACTAGCTACCGAAGGCCATGCAGCCAGAAGCTGATAATGCCAAATACATTTGCCTTAACGTACCGATCTGATGGCAAGAGCAACTGGCGCTGGGCAGTCTAATGAGAAGCTGTTGCCATCTTTAGGTGAGAGAGATAAACTTCTGGCTATGAAAGCTGAAGCCAGCGAAGGGCTTCGTGAGCTACCGAACAGGTACAATCTATCAAACACAGTAGGTCTGGGAAATGGGATGCGGGACAGAGAGGAATCTCAGGACACTCTAGCCTCCTGGTGTAGGTGACTACAGGCGGTGGTCACACGGGGTGTAAGGTGCACAAGGATTTGGTAGGAGCCGGAGACAACAGGCTGGGGTTTCCGTAGCTACCACTGCAGAGTAAGCCTCTCACACTGAGCAGTAAAATAGCCCCCGTCCCTTCGTGGCCACAGCTCCTGCAGGGTTGGAACCAGAAAGACCCCAGGAGCGCCCAAGTCTGCTCCTGCAGGGCAGCGGCCTCAGCCGTAAGAGCCGAATGGCTGGCCGGGCGGGACCACTGGTGTCTAGAATCATCCGGAGCCACTTTATTTGCTACCTTGGGTCACTTTCGCCTGTTTAAAAAATGACCAAGGGCCTCAAAGGGTCTTTGTTTACAAATATCTAGTGATTGAGTTTTCAAATATCTAGTGATGAATTATACCCATCTATAGTCACCGTATTAAAAATTAAAGCAGAAATGTTTAAAGGATTTATTTTTAATTTATTGAAAATACCATGCTAAGCTCTTTCACGGATATTGTATATAACTTTTAAAAAGCTGTATTTTTCCAAAACAAAAAACGAAATCTGAAGAGTGACATCGTTTTACATTTTTGCAAAATTCCATCATTTCGGGCTTAATAGAAAACAGTCAGTTTCTCACATCTGTGTCTGTGACCAGTGCTGCAATATCTTGTTTTGATTGAAGTATGTGAAGAAGAATCTGATTGTACACAGATGTAAAATTGGAAAAGGAGGGGTTTTCTTAATCGCCTCTTCAGATAAATGTGAATACTGTCCTTCAATACTATACCAGAACCTGACAAGAGGTACTTTCTTAAAGCTCCGTGGCAGAGTGGGATCTGCACTGTGTTAGTGGACAGTCTTCACTGGTACATTAAAACCCATTCATGTATCTTCCTTTTCAAGTGGATTTTTCACCCATCAATGGTTTTTATGATGTGCACAGTTCATTAGGAAAGCACTATTTCATTGAGTTATGCAGATCTTGCAAATGTTGATATATTTCATTATAAAAATTGAAAAATGACATTTGTTAAAATCCTCACCCACCTCATCAGAAAAGTCTTGGGAACCTATGAGGCTGATAGTGGCAGATATAAACTAAAAATGTATCATCGACACTCCAGAGTCATGTTTTTCTTTGAGATATTTCTTTCTTTTTAGGGAAAGAGTTTTCAAATATCTAGTGATGAATCACCATAGTTTCCCAGTCATTCTTTCATGCACAAATGTCGTTCATTGAAAGAAACACCCGGCTCAGCCCACAGCTCCATTACACAATTGCTTTTCCTCGAGACACGCACCACACTTGGAATGCGGCAATAAACTTCATGCATATTTATATCTATCTTGTCCACAGAATCCTAAAAAGATGAGTACTAAAAAACTTTGAGTTGAGGAAATTAATATTTTTTTTTCTGCATCGCCAAGGATAGTCTTAAGTGAAGATGACATTTTGTTTTTCTGCAAGTGCCTGGTGGGGAAGAATGCGGAGCACCTCAGTCTAGTGCGAGCCAAGTCTCTGCCTGGACTTGTATAAGATACCAGCAGTTTTCCACCGCTTCCCACACCAACACAGTGCAAAAGGCAAACAGTGCATCAGCGTTATTAAGAAAATAGTTTCGACCTCACGGACTCCTTGAAAGAATCTCAATGGCTCTTAGAGGTTTATGGACTAAACTTGGGAATTGCTCATCTTCATTTACTATTGAGCTGGGATGATTTCAAGTCTGGCTCAGCTGAAATGATTGACTGGCAGGTCCCATCTAGGCTTCGCCACACGACTGGGGTTCCTTATAGCAGGACAGCATCGGAGTGGTTGGACATCTTACACGCTGTCCTCGTAAATGTCACAGCAAGTGAGGCAGATGCTCAATGGCCTTTTGTGATTTAGCCTCTGCCGTGACATAGCACAATTTGTATCCTAGTCTATTGTTTAAGCATCACAAGCTCAAGAGGATAAGGCCTAAGCCTCCCCTCTCAAGGGGGAGAATACTAAAGAATTTGCAGCCATAAATTATTTTCTTCCACTATGCAAATCAAAACACACACTTCTCGCCAAAGACCTCCGTGAGAAATCTCAGCTCATTAGAGAGTCAGGTTCAAGAGTCAGAACCTTGTTAACTACGCCAGGTCCAGGGGTGCATGGGGACCTTGGGTTTGGTCCCCTGGTATGATGTCTCTTGATCTGAAGACTTGTGGTCTAAAGAGATCAGGTACCTGTCCCAGAATCACCCAGCATGCACCAATCATCAGGCCTAGGGTAGCATAAGCGACATTTCTATTTAAAGAGGGTGGTAGGAGGCACACAGCTGTCACTCATCATCAATAATTCTAAAATTGGCCAGAGTTCCACTCACCAGTTCCTTGACTGGGGTCCAGTCCTACTTCCTGCTCTCCCACTGCTAGTCCCACTGGACTTGGAAGTGCGCCAAGTCATGTCTCCTTTCCACAGGAAACGGCCCGAGCTTGCAGCTGGGGGGTACACAGCCAGGTAGGGTTTCAAGGGTTCCTTTGAGTTGTCTGTAGGTCCGCTCCTCAGCTGTTCAGTCACTGATGACTCACTGGACTTGCCAGGCTCATAGCTGTGAATGGGGTCCTGCACCCTCTACCTGCAGAGTGTGTAATACATGAGGGCCAGGCAGCCACGGGGATGTGGACTTGACCAGGTCGGGCGCGGTTTGTGCCCTCACGGAGAGCAGAATCTAATTGGACAGCCCTCATTGCGGAGATCCAGACAATGAAAGAAAAGCAGAGGTCTCTGCAGAACACAGACCAGAATAGACTCATGGGGGTGAGGGTCAAAGAAGGCTTTCTCAGGGAAGTGACGCTTAAGCTAAGCTCTGAAGGGGGAGTAAGAAGTAACTTTAACGTGCGCACGCCTCCTGTGTTGGTGCTATCTGTACTTGGGCATTAATTGATGCCTTTTGAGGGCTCAAAAATAGCATTTTTATTTTTTAATATAAATCTAAAACAACTCAAAACAGATACGCTTTTATCCTAATCTCACACAAGTAGCAAATGTGGAGGGGGGCGATCATCCTGTCTTCCTGTTGCAGAAGTAGTCATTATTATAATTTCACTCTTGTGCACGCAATCTGTATGCAGCAGGATCTCCATGATGGGTATTGGTAAGCTCACATTAGAGATTATTCCCCATCATTTGATCTCTTCCATCAAAAGAGTAAAAGTTACTGTTGAAATAAATAAGAATAAGGAGCATGGCTTATGGTTATGGGCCTAGTGCCTATGATTAAATATTTAACAAGGTTCCATTGGAAGCCTGCATTTTTAGAGATTTATCGTCCCGATATAAAATTCGCTGGGATTAAACTAGGTAGATAGCAACTTTTTATTTTCTAAATCTAGTTTAAATTGGTTTGCCTGTTTTATGTTATGGGATTTTAAAGAAAAAAAAAAAAGCATGGCATTTCTAGTCTTCAATTACATCTGAGCTCCTTTTACTCAATGCCTGCCTGAATTTAAAAAGTAATAATAATAATAAAATAAAAAGATGGGTTTATAGACGTGTATTTCATGATAGAAACCAAGCATACAAGATAGGTTTCTGGTAATTGGATGGATTTTCAACTAATCATATTTTCTTCTCTCTCACAAAGCCTTCTGTGTCAGGCATAAAGTAGGGCTTACTGTATGGCACCCGCACTCAGCACCCTGGCTGCTCTCCATCAATTGATTTTATCTCCACACGTAAGTGGATTGATCTTTTTTTTTTTTTTTTTTTTGCATATTTGCAACTCCTGGCTTTTAACTTGGCTTAGCATTAGAATAGACATTTGTAATAGTACAGATTTGATTTTGTTTTGCCTGGAAATTTAACAGTTTTCACGTAGCCTCCTTTGTAAAGAAGTGATTCCAATAGTTCTGAACTTAAAGTGGATGTTCTCCCTTTATTTTTAATAAAAGTATAAATTAGGACAATTAAAGAGCATTTTGACATTGTCATTGTCTATAAGACAAGAGAACAAATACAAGAAAACGAAAACCAATATGATCAGAGTATGCAGAGGCATGTCATGGATTCTTGCTTACCAGAGCTAGGATGGACACTATGACATTTGAAAATGTCAGTTTGGTATAGAATGCTAATTCCTCACAGAGTAACAATTGTATAAAGCTCAACAGGACTAGAAATTTTATTACAAAGTGAAATTAGAAAGCAGAAATAGTTTAAGAAAAGATGGATCGTTTGGGGGTTAAGGAAGACAGGAAATGAGTGAGGAGCTCAATCTCCTTTGAAACTCTCAACTCCAACACCCAATAGGTTAACAGTGAAAGCCAAGCTCTACAGAGAAAGGAGGGAGGCAGATGTCTGGATGGGGAGGGAGGTGGCAGATGGGATTAGACTGCTGGAGAGACCATCTCGCTGAGCCAAACCAGAGTCGGAGCACTGGTACCTAACACTCCAATAGAGATCTGGAAGTCATACTTGCACAGAAGTGGCATTAGATAAACTGACCCAGCCTCTGAGAGATTAAAGACCAAGCAGAACAGTACTGAGAACGCATCCATCATGGAATACACATACACACCCACTTTTTTTCTATTTTTTAAATTTCATTTTAGTGAGAGGAGAAGGGAGGGAGAAGGAGAGGGAGATAAACACTGACTGGTTGCTACATGCAAGCCTCCCAACCAGGGACAGAGCTTGGAGCCAGGAACCAAGGTGCGTGCCCTGACTGGGAACTGAACCAGCGACCTTTACGTTTGTGGGAAGATGCTCAACCCAGTGAGCCACGCTGGCCAGGGCTGGAACATATAAAGGAAAGGGGAGGAAGGAGGAAGAGGAGCAGGAAAAGTCAGAACCTAAGTTAACTGAAGAAAGACGGAGTTGAGAAAATCACTTGTTCGAGTGTAGACCTACTTGAATGGCCCAAGGTTCCCGTAAGCGTGGGGGACATCTTCCATAGACAACAGACTCCGTCAGGCAATAACTACTACAGACCGCTAAAAATCAGACCAAACCTCAGTTCCTTGTTTAAAGAAGCTTGCAACGCCAAATAGACTTACATAACCTAGAGATTTTCTAGGTATAATCTCTTTACAGAAATTGTCTGATGAAGACAAGACAGAAAAACGTAGTGGGGCCCATATTAGATTTGAGAACCAGCAAGGGTTCTTCTCTTTTTAAATGGACATAGTTTGTCAACTTGTTCTTATAGCAGATGTGAATTTCATATACAATTTCCTGAGTCAAAGTCTTTTTCCATTTGGCTTTCCTGGAGATAATTGAATGCAAAGATCAGCTGAACTCTGGAGGCAATTAACATCTGATTTAAATTTAGTCTTCCATGGAGCTCGGGTGATTAGGTTACCATTTAGAGGGAATATATCCCTCGGATATCCGGGGGGCGTGCACACCTGGTATCACTACAGCTGGTTTGCAAATTTCACTGCTGCTTCATATAAATAAAGCAATAAAATGAATAAACAGCATTTCAGAAGCATATTATGATGTCATTGTAGGGTGTTTTGATGATTTGTACATTTCTTCATAAATTAATACAGTGTATTTGTTAAAATGATATAGTAACATTTAAAGAAAACATATGCTCAGCCAGTAATTGACTCATTATGGAATGCAACATTCATCTACAAATTAAAATATTTCCCTTACTATGGATATGAAACCTCTGTATTGCAGAAAATGAGTGAACAGGCTAGAAAAGGAACCATGCAAATGAATATTTAGATGTTATCTATAAAAATAATGCCCAAAATATAGAAAATTGATTCCTTTTGAAAATAGATAACAGTAAATTTAAAAGGCAAGGTGTCAAACCATATATTTTCATCTTTTTATGTTCTGGCTGAATTATGATGAGGTATAGTCTGTGTCATAACTATTTCCTATGAGACTCAAGGGAAATATTTTTACAGCCATAATTTGTATGAAATTTGGAGGAAACCTATTGATAAGCTACATGACTGGGTAAGATTACCATTAAATAGATATATAAGAATATGCATCCAGTGATGGTGGTTATGAACTATTTTGTGTGTATTGGATTATCTAATAAAAGTCTATTTTAAGATATTAAACTGTGGCTGTATGATAAAGTAGAAATAAAGAAAACAGCGAATAAAACTTTTTTCCTTGAAATGGCCATAGCAATAATCCAGATACAAATATTACACTGCTTGCGGTCTTTCACCTGTGCTTCCTCTTAACACATGACCAATAGATAACGATCTCTCGGGGTTTATATGGCAAGTTCGAATGGTAAGTTCAGTGTCAAAGCAAAAACCACACTGGACTATGCTACACGGGCAAGGCAGACTTTATTTAAGGCAGCTGCAACAGCAGAGGGAGGACGAAACTCGGTCTGAACACAACCCCACCGAAACGAAAGTTGGCAGAGCTTTCCAAGACCTCGGATGAGGCGGAAGATCAGAACCCGTCTGCATTTGCTAATTGAAGGTACCCAAAGGAAAAGTAAACTTTATTCTGTCTCTATGTCAGGAGGTAATTTAATAACTTGAAGCAAGAAGCCCCTGCTGAAATCCGGTTCCTACCCTCCCTGCAAACTGGGAATAGGGGTGTTATCTTCCTTGATGATTACATTTCAAATAGATGGTCCCCAAGTCCTTGAGAAAGACAGTTCTGGGCTGTAACACTGGCAAGAGATGTTAAAAAGATGTATATTTTTCATGGGCAGAGGGAGGACTTATAATTATAGGTTTTCTAAAGTAAATGTTAATGACAAGGAGATCAGGAAGAAACCTGTCTATATTAGTGGAGCTAAGGGGAGTGTTTTAAGTCCTTCTCTGTCATCAGAAATCCTCACATCAAATGTTTCTGAAAGAAACATCTCTTGAATGAATAAAAAGTCAGGATATGGATTCAACATGGCTTCTATGCTGTAAAGCAGTGTTTCTCACTCTTTTCCCCCATATGATCCACATAGAAAATGCTGGTATTTCAATGACTATGAATTAAGTCAGATCAGACTTGCTCAGCCTCCATAAACCCCACCGAACTGTCCCGAGGGGTAACATCTTAGCATCCTTACCATGTCTTCTAGAAAACTCTGATAGAAAACTAATTTTAGAGGAGTAGAGCTAGTGACTGTGGAGTTAACTGAAACCACACTATTTTCCTTATCGCTTTCTTCCCTTTGCAAGTAAAATGATGCCTCAGCTTTCCATCCTATTGTTCGAAACCACCCTTTCTCCCCCTCAATCTGGCTTCTTCCTTTCTACCCAAATAGCTCTCTGGGCGCACACTGCCCGCTCCAGCTAGACACCGGCCCTGAGTCTGGGCCTTCGCCGGGAATGAAGACCTCCATCCCGGAGCTTCGTCTTTCCCCAAACGCTCTGCCCTTGCCTTTAGCCTATCCAAACGCCAGCCATAACTCAACACCCAGTCTCACCTCCTTCGTTAGGCTTTCTTTTATGGCTCCATCCTCTATTGCTCTCTCCCCTTCAGATGCTTGTTGGCTGTTACCTTGTAGAATTTGTTTTTGCACTTCATTAAGTATGGACAGCAGGCAGTGTATGATGATTATTCCATAGGTTTATCTCATGTCTGCAGAATGAGAGTGTGTCTTTCTACAAGGCTGCCATGTTTCTACGCCTTTCTCCTCATCACAATAGGATTTTTGACGGATACCCATTGAATTAAAAATAAAGATGAAAAGTACATGACAACATGACAGGTTTACTTCAAAAAAAATTTAGCAATAACAGTAACAAACAGTCTTAACTTAAATCAAGTGGCCTTTCTATCCAGTGTAGGGCTAGATTAATACACCAGCTCTGGTAGTTTAATTAGGCACCCTGATTAATAAAACAATCTAGATGTCCATATCAAGGGTAACCACAAAATGTTAATTTGGAGAGCCTTATGACATTCTGAGGAGACATGGCCCACCTCGTCTTCACCAGTTATTTGTTATGGAAGACTCTTGTTTTCTTCCTATTAATGCGAACTATGTCCTTCCTTTGTTGGCAAGTATATGACAGGTTCTAAATATAATAATGGCACCTCTGACTCCTGCTTTTTTGGGCATGCTCAAAAGAATAAGACATAAAGAGAGAGCCCAGTCTGCCTACATCTTCACTTCTGTCAATGGTGAAGTGAAGTTCAGGCTTTCTCCCCGATACCAATGGCCTGTGCGGTGCCCCGGGATTGCAAACGAACGCCCATCCAACACTTCCTGTCAATTTCCCGTCCATAGCAAACCCACCACGATTCGGTACATCTGTTATACTCTTTTAAAAATTAATTTCAAATTATGTTATCTAGCCACACTGTAGCTTTTAAAGAAAATCACTTTTTAATTATGCTAGATTAATGATTGCAATATTTCCTGGTCAAGAATTTCATTTACTCAGAATGGAAATTAAATTGTATGTTGAAATGAACAGCTTGTTTTATAGAGAAAAGGAGTCCGAGTTACTCACATCACTTTCTGGGATATATTGAGAGATCTTATAAGGAAAAAGACACTTCTTAAAATGTCCTTTTTTATTGTTTTAATATCACAGTTATTATTGCTTTTAACATCAATATGACACTTAAGAACCTTGCTAATAAATTTACTAATGTTCTGGTTTATCAAAACTGTAAGTTTCTGTGATAATATTAAATATGCTCTTGAAGATTTTTTAATTTTTACTATTTTCAATTGGAATAGAAATACTATGAAATAGGTAAACATTCCCCTAATTTCTTGCTCAAACTGAGCCTACATTTTAATATGCGGAGCTCAAATCTATAGAAATGGCCACTTACGGACAGGCTAACAATTTCCGGTGGCGTGATACAGAGACGTGTCCTCACCCGTGCTCATAAACATGTATTTAATGACTTACTACTGCTCCTGGATTCAGATCCATGTCCTCTTACTTTGAGGAATGAATATTACGTATTTTTCCATACTGATGACATGACTTTATTGTCACCTAAAAGAGCTTCAAAGCGTCTTGCTACAAAATATTGTCAGAACAATGTTAAAGAAAGTTCTCCTAAAATTAAATCACTCTGGGAGCTTCCCTGCACAGGGGATTCCCAAGACCCCGCCACCCTTACAGTAACAGGCTCACCGAGGGAAAAAAAAATGGCCCAAAGAAAGGAACAGATCAAAGCCCCAGAGCTAACCGACCAAGATATAGCCAACCTATCAGATGCACAGTTCAAAATCCTTGTAATAAGGATGCTAACAGAATTCGATGAAAAATTAACGAAATTGCTTGAACAAATGAGAAGAGATCTGCAGGGAACCAATAGAGATAAGGAAACTGGGACTCAAATCAATGGAGTGGACCAGCAGAAAGAAAAAAATATCCAACCAGAAAAGAATGAAGCAACAAGAATTCAAAAAATGGAGGAGGGGCTCAGAAACCTCCAAGACATCTGTAAACGTCCCAACATACGGATCATAGGGCTGCCAGGAGAAGAAGAAATTCAAGGAATTGAAAAAATATTTGAACACATAATGATGGAGAATTTCCCGAAGCTGGCAAAGGAAATAGACTTTCGGGAAGTCCAGGAAGCTCAGAGAGTCCCAAAGAGGTTGGACCCAAAAAGGAACACACCAAGACACATCATAATTACGTTACCCAAGATCAAAAATAAGGAAAGGATCCTGGGAGCATCGAGAGGAAAGGAGACAGTTACCTACAAAGGAACCCCCATAAGACTGTCAGCTGATTTCTCAAAGGAGACCTTGCAGGCAAGAAGGGGCTGGACAGAGGTGTTCCAAGTCATGAAAGGCAAGGACCTACATCCAAGAATACTCTATCCAGCAAAGATTTCATTTAGAATGGAAGG
>PVJI01028965.1:0-15850 GCA_004026765.1 Micronycteris hirsuta
AAGGGCAGATAAAGTGTTTCTCAGATAAGGTCAAGTTCAAGGAGTTCATCATCACACAGCCTTTATTATATGAAATGTTAAAGGGATTTATATAAGGTATGGAGGGGTATCAACAGGGGAGTGGGAGAGGGAGAGAGGAGGAAAAAATACAGAGAAACAGTAGCATAAACGGTAGGTAGAAAACAGACAGAGGGAGGTTAAGAATCGTATAGAAAATGTAGAAGCCAAAGAACTTATGTGTATGACCCGTGGACAAAAACTAAAGGGTGGGGAATGATGGGGGTGTGGGGCAGAGGGGAATAAAGGGGGGAAAATGGGACAACTGTAATAGCATAATCAATAAAATACATTTAAGGGAAAAAAAAAAGATGTGGTACATATATACAATGTAATGCTACCCAGCCATAAAAATTATGAAATACTGCCATTTACAAAAAAGGTTTTCTTTTTTAATATTTTATCTATTTATTTTTAGAGATAGGGGAAAGGAAGGAAAAAGAGAGGAAGAGAAACAACAATGTGTGGTTGTCTCTTTCATGTCCCCCACTGGGGACCTGGCCTGCAACTCAGGCATTTGCCCTGACTGGAAATTGAATGAACGGCCCTTCGGTTTGCAGGCCAGTGCTCGATCCACTGAGCCACACCAGCCAGGGACAAAGATTTTCATTACCAAAAGCATGTTTCATCTTCCTGAGATCAGTTGGGAAATTTAAAATGAAATTTAGATAATTGCAGAGTTGAGTATGTCTAGAGCAGGAAGCCGCCTTTTCACCACTCAAGCACCATGGAGCAGAATTCTGCTCTGCCTTTTGGTTCATAGTAAGTGAGAAAAACAGTAAAGGGGGAAAATATTACTGGGAGGAAAGATGCTAGTCTCTTTGCATGCATTTTGTTATTTCTTCCCTCACACATCTTCAAAATAATTGACATCAGGTAAGGACATTGATCTTTTGGAAAAACTTCCAAAAACCACTCACCTCACAAGTAGTAGAGCCACCATTGCAACATATTTCCTCTGGCTCCTAAAACCAGACTCTTAAAAGGCTAAGTCGTGTCCTGCTTGGGAAAGGAAACTTGAAGGGAGGCTCTGAGTCAGATTAATGCGCATAGCACAGCACAAAGTAACTTAGCGGGGCTTTGTGAAAATCATGGCTTCTTTTCTTCAGCCCCTCTTTTTCTTTTACTTCCTTAAAAAGGTTGAAATTTTTTAACATTTAGCAGCTTAATGGAAGATTTATTTACATGCCATAAAATTCAACCATTATAAGTATACAATTCAATAATTTATAATTAATGTATAGCTCTAAATAACCATCTTGACAATCCAATTTTAGAAAAATTTCATCACCCCCAGGAATTTCTATTTGCAGTAAATATTTACTCCTACTCCTAACCTCAGGGAAACAATGATCTCTTTTGGGTCTACATAAATGTGCCTCTTATGGATTTTTAAAATACATTAAATCATATATTATATAGATTTTTGTGTGGATTCTTTCACTTAACATAATGTGTTCATGATTCATACTTTTTGTGGCATATATAAGTGGCTAATTCCTCCTTATTGTCAAAAAGTAATCCATTTTATGGAGTTTTATATTTTGTTTAACCACTGACCAGTTACTGAATATTTATTTGGATTGTTGTTACTTTTTGACTATCATAAATAATGCCACCATAAATAATCGCATGCCCATTTTCCTGTGGTAATATATATTGATTTCTCTTGGGGATACTACTAGGAGTGAAATTGCAGGGTCATATGTAAATGTATGTTTCATATTGTAAGAAATAGCCAAACTGTTTTCAAAGTGACTGAAATATTTTACATACTCATCAAATGTATAAGGATTCACTTGCCCATATTCTTACCAACACGTGGAATTATATGTCTTCCTTTTTGCCAATTTTTGAGGTATAACTGACAAAAATTATATATATTCAAGATGCATGACATGATAATTTGATATAGATATTCATAATCTATTTCTTTATTACAGCTATTCTAATGACTATAAAGCGGAACATTATTATGGATTTAATTTTATGTCCTCAAAAACTGATGCCAAGCAACTTTTCAGGTAGTTATTAGTAATTTGTGTATTTTCTTTGTTGAAATATCTATCAAAACTTCAGTCTAATATTTTCTTAAACCCAAAGATTTTTTTGAATAGTTTTAAGTTCACAGCAATATTGAGAGGAATGTACATAGCCTGAGAACTATTCAGAGATTTCCCATATACCCCCGCTTCCCAGACATGTGTAGTCTTCCCCATTATCTACACTTCTGCCGTAGTGATATATTTGTTACAATTGATGAACCTACATTAATAGGTCATAATTGGATTGTTTTTCTTATTAGTGAGTAGTAAGTGTCCTTTATTGTTTTTTCTTGTTTCTTTTTATTGAATTTACTGGGGTGACATTGGTTAACAAAATACATCAGTTTCTGGAGTACAATTCCACACCACACCATCTCTGTACACTGTATCGTGTGTTCAGCACCCCAAGTCAAGTCTCCATCCATCACCATTTACCCCCCGGACCCTCCTCCACCTCCCCACCCCACAATCACCACACTGTTTTCCTTGTGCAGTTTTTTCTTGCTTTTATTTTTTTTCATTTTTGCTCAATCTCTCCACCTTTGCTCACCGAGCCTCCCCTTTTGATTTGTATATTTTGGATTCATGTCCTTCATCTTATATATGATTTGCAATTGTTTTTATTCTGTGACTTGTCTTTTTATATTCTTCCCGATATCCTTTGAAGTGCAAAATATTTTAATCATAACGAAGGCAAATGTATCCTTTTCTTTTTCTTTTTCTTATCATGTTCATGGTTTCACATCTAAGATTCTTTGCATAACTTGAGTTCACAAAGATTTTTCCCTTCAAAAATTTTATAATTTTATGTTTTACACTAAGATCTTGATATATTTTTATTAATTTTAATAAGGTGTGATCTGTTAAAGTTCATCTTTTGTATAGGGACATCCAATTATTCCAGCACCATTGTGTAAGTGTTTTCTTTCTCCACTGTCTGTTCTTTCTCCATGGCCTTTGCACATCTGTTAACAACCTGTTGAATATATTTGTGAGAGTCTATTTTTGGCTCTGTATTCTGCTACATGGATCTATGTGTCAATCCTAGGATAAATACATGATACCTTTACTGATAAAATAGGTTGTGAAATCAAGGAGCATGAACACAATACTGTTCTTTTTTAAAATTGTTTTGGATATTCTAACTGCTTTGTATTTTCATTTATATCCCATTATCATCTCACTTGTATCAGAAAGTTTCTTTGGATTTTGACAAGGATTGTGTTATATTCTGTGTAACATTTTTGGGAAAATTTGCAACCTTGATAACAATTACTCTTCAAATCTATTAATATGAATGACTCTCGATTTATTAAGATATGCATTAATTTATCTCAGCAATGTTTTATAGTTTTAATGTACAAATATTGAACTTCTTTAGCTAGCTTTCCCTAAAATTATATTATTTTCTGCTCTTTTGGATACTGTAGAGATTACTTAATTTACTACAAATTAGTGTTAATTTAATCCTGGTAAAATATGGAACTTCATTATAGCTTTGTTACTTCATGCCTCCTTTTGCTAATACTGCATATATATTATAAACCCAAATTATAGTGCCAAAATTATTGCTTTACACAATCAGATCAGTATAAGAGAAGAATAGTGTTTCATCATTTATGTGTATGTATGATACTTTTATATTAGTTTATTTATTTTTAATTTATAGTGCTTTTTATTTTATCCTTTGTTTGTATTACATACTGTTATCACCTCTTTTTTTTTTTAGCCTGGAGGACTTCATTTAATATTTATTGCAAGGCAACAAATTATCTCAGTCTTTATTTAGCTGTGAAGCTTCTATTTCATCTTCACATATGAAGGATAGTTTGGTGGATATAGAATAATTGACTGCCTTTTTAATTCACTCACAACTTTGTATCTGCCCTTCTATGCCCTTTTGTCTCCATTGTTTTGGATGAGAATTTGGACATTAATCATACTGATACTTCCCTGTATGTAAGGAGTTGTTTTTCTCTTTTGCTTTTAATATTTTTTTTATCCTTGGGAATCAGTATTTCAACTGTGATTTATCTAGGTGTAGGTCTCTTTCTACTTATTTTTCAGGGGTTAATTGAGTATTTAAATATGTAAAATTAGCATTTGCCATTAAACCTGGGATGACTTCCAATATTTTTTCTGCCTCTTTTTCTCTCCTCTCCTTTTGGGACACCCACTAAATGTATATTGGTACCCATAATTTTAGCCTGCAGATCTTCCATGTTATGTCTTTATTTATTCAATATTTTATTTTACTCCCTTTATCATCACCAGAGGACATTTTTTTCCATTGCTTTTTAGATAAAGAAGAAGGGAGAGAGAGAAACACTGATGTGAGAGAGAAACATCAATCGGCTGCCTCCCACGGGCGCCTGGACTGGGGCTCTTATGCATCCAGATGGGAAATGGAACCCACAACCTTTCAGTTAACAGATGATGCCCCAAACAACTGAGCCACACCAGCCAAGGCTCTTCAGATTTTTTCTCTTTCTCTTCCTGTTGTTCAAAAGCGATTATTTCTAGGGACTTAAAAATCACCAGTCCTTTAGCCTGTCATCTTGGATCTGCTGTTGCGCCCTTCCAGTAAATTATTCTTCTAATTACTGTACACTTCAGCTCCAGAATTTCTATTTACTTCTGTATAATTTAGGTCTTGTTATTTGGAATTTTTACTTATTACTTGGTACCACGGTTTCTTTTAATGTTTTAAAGAGAAAGTCAGAAATAGTTTGCACATATTTATAAAATCTCTTTTTAAGTTTTTGTCTCCTAAATCCATTAGTTGTGGGCATAGAGAGACCATTTCTATCGACTGCTTCCCACCCTGCCAGATGAAGAATCACATTTTTTTGTTTCTTTGCATGTCTCATAATTTCTGTTGAATACTGAATTTATTATGTATATCATAACAAATGAACTATCACTTTCCACTAAATATTGTTATTGATGCCAAATTTTTTCTTTGTTCATTTAATGTTTGTTTAGTAACTTGCCTAGAAAATATGTGATTCTGTATCTTTCATGGCATGCGGCCATGATGCTTCTGCCTAGTTTTTGTTATTATTGTTGTTCCTATATATTTTTAAGCCTGGCTTCCTTCAATTTGTCCCACTTTTTATATAGCTCAGTGATCAGCAAATGATTATACAGAAGCTATATTCAAATACCTTGAGGTAATAAGGTTTTTATTTTTTGGTGATGGATCATTGTGTAGGTAAGAATGTTCACCCAATATTTAGGCTGTTTTCAAGTCTATCAGTTTTTACTTTTCACTGAGCCTTTTATGACTCCTCTGTACGTGCACACAGCTTCAGGATCAACCAGGAGTGCGCGACGAGATTAAGCACTCCCCAGCTTCTACTGCAAGTACACGTAACCTCAGATGTGATCATATTTATACTTGCCCCATCACAAGCGCAACTTTAGGTTAGTAGGACTATTATTCCTCCCCACTAACCCATCTTTAAGATGTCACTTCCACCGGCAAGGTGTGGCTATTTCCCGCCACTCCCAAGCAGTAAGCCTCCTTCTACCGAGGCCGTACAGACAGCAGACGTCACAGACTGCTGGCCCTGGCAGAACCTCTGCACCTGCCCCTGGGGCGTGGCGGAGGCACGCGACGGAGTCAAGATGACACACTCCCGCTCTTCTTATCTGAAGTTCAACAGGTTTTCTAGTACAAATACTTCTCAAAATTCTGTTGTCAAAAGTACTTTATTTTTATTGCTTTTGATTGATCTTGAGTGCCAAATAGCTGTTTTATCTTTTTGTCCCATTTTGTAGTTGCTTTGGAGGAGAGGATTTATCAGCTTCCTCATTCTGACATAGATAAAAGTCTCATTTCTAAATAAGACTTTAAAAATGAATATCTGCTCACCACTTTGCTAAAGGCAAAGTAAAGATTAGAAATAATGTGAATTAAAAAAAAATCAAATTAATTTAGACATAGGCCCACAATGTAATAAATATATTTTAAGTGAATAATGGGTACTTATTAAAAAAGTAAAAACTTATAGTCAATTTAACCAGGGAGATATTGGGTAGTTTAAATGCGAGTATAGTCAGAATGTCAATAATGGAGACTTCTGAGATATGAAAATATAATTAAAATTTCAAAATGGCGTATTTTCTAGCTTATTACCTGCTTTCAGGTAATAAGAACCCCAATACTAAATTTGGGAAATTTTCTCAAGAGTTTTTAGGAAATAGTTGAAGAACCATTCTCTGAATTCATGTTACTTAAGAACTCAATAATAAAGGCAAATAAAGTTATCCTATTAATAAGCTTGGGGATAATACTGATAAGAGGGAAAATGTAAGGAATTCTACTTGCATTTCTTAAAACTAATGAAATCTTTTGTCTTTCCAAGTATAGTTTTTAAAATTTATTTTGCTATCCTATAATGTTTTTGCATTGAGTATGTACCTCTATTTTAACTCCATCGCATGGGGTTCTTTATCTATTTATGTATTACTTTCTCACTGGAAAGCAAATTCCTTGGGAATAGTATCTAGCCACAAAAATTTATGTATTGACATATTTTTATTAAAAATAATTCATTATTTGGGCTCTTTATATATTGCAAGGTGAAGTAAAATTATTTCCACAACAATAAATATGTAAATTTTTAGCTACCAAAAGCTAAACTAGTAGCATTTATCATTATCATCAATGATAAAAAGGAATTGCAATAGTAATATGCATTTAAATGTTTTTGGAATGAGTATGTTCTCACTAATATACCTCAGTTTGTTTTTGCTTCACTCTACATTGCTGCTCCGCACTGGTGAGGGTTCGAGAGTACACTGTTAGCCGTACGGTCCTAGGTTAAACCCTGGAGGGTAACATTTTAGTTGTGCTTCTTTTTTTATTTCCTTTCATTACAAGCACACACTCATACACACACAAAATTAAAAATATATATGTGCAATCCTGCATGGAATGTTAGAAAATTTTAAATGATGTATGAGATTTTTTTAAAAATGTACCCTTGTCTAAAAAGCTACACACAGAGAGTACAGATGTTCTTGAACTGCTCTTTGTAAGACTAAGCTCTGACAACTATTTCCTTTAAATAATGGATGACATAACTATTTTAAAAGAAAAGTCAAAGTAAAAGAGTGAGAGAGAGAAACTTTCTAGTTTTTTAGAAGCTTGCTTTTTGTTATCTTCCAGACAAGAACTTTATACTTCTCTCAGTGGAAATATCATACATCAGCTACACTAGTCAATACTTCAAGCTAAATATTGGATGGAGGGATCAATTTCTATTGCTTTTAATGCATTCAAATGCTGGGAAGTGAATTCTCCTATGGCAGCAACTTTTATATATAAACGTTTCCTCTTTGGTGCACATACACACATATACACATTCAGTCTTTACCTTTAGTGCCACAACTGGCAAATATTCATATGCATAACCTGTAAATGCACTACCTCTTCATACACACACACGCACACATATATATATACACAAACATACACACATATATGTACCTATATATATTCTAAGAAAATACTAAATAGGTTAGAAATGAATCCAACGTGTAAGGAACAGATAATACACATATATATTAATTTTTAAATTTAGAACAAGAATAATGTTTACAAAATAGTCTCTTGTTTATTGTCAGTTTTCTCAATCTTTCTTTATATGGGAGTCAGTATAAGGAAGGAGTTGAAATTCTGAACATATTCCCATTGTATAACCAGATAAGAGGAAGGATGATTATCCTTATAATCATTATTCTAAACTCTCTATCTGAATAATTGCTTGCCTCAATTTAATCTAGCTCTCCTTCTGAAGAATTATCTTGTTCTTTTAGTTGGGGTCTGTTTCTTTGTCTTTCCCATTTTGGCTGCATCTTTGTATTTGCTTCTAAGCATCCGGTAGATCTGCAAAGACTCTGTCATAGGTCTTTGTCAGGCACTGCTTGTGACTGGCCCTGGTCACCTTTTTGGAGTTATCAGCAGTCCAAAGCATGTGGCTCCTTCTCCTGTGCCTGTTTGTGTGCAGAAAGAACCAGACTATGAACCAAGGCCAGTTTTTATCAGCACTGGGCCCAAAGGAGGGTCAGTTGAAGTCTCATAGAGCTCCCAGAGATTTGTCGTAGTTAATAAACTAATCAGTGATATAGCCCTAAGCTGTAATCAGCAGCCCAACTGAAGATCCACAACATGGGGCAGAGTAATTTCTGCAGGCAGGGCTATTGCTTCCTCTTAGGTTGATGCCATTCGGAGAAGAGAGCTCTGACTAAAAAGGATGGCTTCTGCAGGATGGGAAATGAATCAGCATGGGGATCCTGGTGGCTGTTCATTCAGTTCTCTCCCTAGAACCATCAACCCCAGACTCTCCTCAAGCATCTCTAGTCCCCTTTGCCCTCTCTCTGTCAGAGCCCAGGGTAAACCACTGCAAACAGAATTTTTTGTGTTGTCCCTTTAAGAAGCTCTCTGAGTCTCCAAGAACCTCTCCCTGGAAGACATAAACCTGCTGCTTTTCACAGCTCTGTGTTATCTGGGTTCCTTTCTGGCTCTGGTACTGTACACTAGGGAGCCCAGCTTGGGGTTTAGACCCCAAACTTCTCAGGGGGAACTCTCTGGCCACTGAAGTATACTTCTGGCACTTTAGCTGCCACCCATGGGAGCCGAACCAGCCCTCTCCTGCCTCCTCCACACTCCCTATCAGTCTTGTTGTGGTAAACTGCTAGCTTCTTTCTGCCCCAGGTGATACGTCTTCTCTCCATCTAGTGTTTAGTGGGTTACTCAGAATGATTTCTCTACCAATGTAGTTGTAATCCCAGATTGATCCTGGGAGGAAGTTAGTGCAGCTTCCCTTACTCCTCCACCATCTTGGGTCTCCCCTCTTAACTCTTTATATATTTCACAATACTATTTACAAATTTTTAAAGGATTTTAATCACATTTCTCAAAGAAAGTTGAAAGCCTTACAGACAAATAAGAGAGACAAAGAAGCAAATCGATAAACTCCTTAGAATTTTAACTTAAAAGTATGAGT
Source organism: Micronycteris hirsuta (assembly GCA_004026765.1). NCBI lineage: Eukaryota > Metazoa > Chordata > Mammalia > Chiroptera > Phyllostomidae > Micronycteris > Micronycteris hirsuta. The sequence goes on from PVJI01028965.1 coordinate 9,119, forward strand.
CTCTGGAGTCAGATAATAATACTTGGTATTTTGTGCACTTCTATCTATTATCTGGGTAAACTTAGATATTTTAATTAACTTTTCTATTGCTTCATGTATAAATGAACTTATGTGATTTCATAATGATCTTATTGATTTCATAAGAAAGTAATAAGATTAAAGGATATAATGTAAAATTTTAGCACACTAACTGGCACAGAGTGATCATTTTAAATTCTAACTCCCTATTTCTCACTTTCCCCATGGGTTATTTTAAAATGTATTTTATCCTCTGTTATTTTGGGGGTTAGTTAGTTTTATGATGCCGTGAATTTTATTTAGAGACCATTATGGATGAGTAAGTGCTCTTCATTAAGCGTCCTTGACCTACTAGAAGGAGGACTACATCTGTTTTGCCCTGGTAAGTCAGTTGACTCGCTTACAGAAAACTGACAAGAAAACCATCAGAAAACTTTGATTGATGGCTCAATATACAGATTAATGGTCATAAAAAATTCATCCATCTGTTATTTTGAGACTGAGTGGTTATTTGCAGCTCATTAAGGTATGTGCCTAGGCAGTAGTTTAGATTATGTCACCACTAAGAATTCAGAAGCAGGAAATTTATCACAACCTCTTAATATCTGTAATATCAATATCTGTTTATGTAGATTCTAATTATTCAGGTATTTGTGTTCTTATAAAGTCATTATAAACACTGAATTAGTAAATACTGAAACATTTCTTCTAGGGGACATATGGGATTAGGTTCCTATAATTTTCTGGTCACAACATTTTCATCAACCAATCAATATATAATTTGGTTTTATATGTGTTTTTATTTAAAGATACTTTACTATATATTGCTGGTTTACTAACAGTGAACTCAAGGTCAACAGCACTACAACTCCTGCCTAGAGGAACATTATCTAACACATGCATTTTTTTGCAAAGCACATCATAGTCTTTTGTTGCTTGGAGAACCTAGACAGTATTTAAGCATTATGATTGGAGGTCATTTTATGTAGTGAAATCACTAAAAGATATTAAGATATTATCATTTTACTGCTATGATTATTTTAAAAGATAATCAACAGTTTTATTTCTGGAGAATAATTATTCCTTTAAGGTTAAGAGAATAAATATCCAAAACCTTTTTTAAAAAAATGTGGTGAAAGCAGAAACCTTTGTTTTGTTTCTGATCTTAGTGGGAAAATTTTTCATTTTTTCCCATTGGCTGTATGATGTTGGCTGTAGGTCTCTCTTATACGGCCTTTATTATGTTGAGGAATGCTCCCTCTATTCTCACTTTGTTGAGTGTTTGTATCATAAATGGGTGCTATAACTTATCAAATACTTCTTCAGCATCTATATGATCTTGTGATTTTTGTCTTTTTATTTATGTGATATATTATGTTTATTAATTTGTGAATATTCTACCACTCTTGCATCCTTGGGATGAATCCCAATTGATCATGGTGTACGATCTTTTTAATGTGTTACTGGATATGGTTTACCAATATTTTGTTGAGGATTTTAGCATCTATGTTCATCAGTGATATTGGCCTGTAGGTTTCTTTCTTTCTTGTGTCTTTATCTGGTTTTGGGATTAGGATGATGGTAGTTTTCCCTCCTCTTGGATTTTTTGGAATATTTTGAGAAGGATAGGGGTTAGCTCTTCCTTAAATGTTTTGTAAAATTCTCCTGTGAAGACATCCAGTCCAGTCTGGCTTTTGTGTACCCAGAGTTTTTTGATTACTGCTTCAATTTCGCTAGATGTTGTTTGTTTACTCAGGCTTTTTGCTTCTTCTTGAATCCATTTTGGAAGATTATATGTTTTTTAAAAATTTGTCCATCTCATCCAGGGTTTTAAATGTCTTGGCATATAGTTGTTTGTAGTATTAGAAGTCCTAGCAACAGAAATCAGACAAGATAAAGAAATAAAAGGCATCCAAATTGGAAAAGAGGAAGTAAAACTATCAATGTTTCCAGATGACATGTTAGTATACATAGAAAACCCTGTAGACTCCACCAAAAAATTATTTGATCTAATAAGGGAATTTGGCAAAAAGCAGGATGCAAATTCAATATTCAGAAATTGAATGCATTTTTGTATAGCAACAATGAAACATCAGAAAGAGAAATTAGGGCCCTGGCTGGTGTGGCTCAGTGGATTGAGCGCAGGCTGGGAACCAAAGGGTCCCGGTTCGATTCCCAGTCAGGGCACATGCCTGGGTTGCGGGCCAGGTCCCTGGTGAGGGCCGTGTGAGAGGCAACCATACATTGCTGTTTCTCTCCCTCTCTTTCTCCCTCCCTTCCCATCTCTCTAAAAATAAATAAATAAATAAATAAATAAATCTTAAAAAAAAAAAAGAAAGAGAAATTAGGAAGAAAATCCTGTCTGCTATAACAACAAGAAAAGTAAATGACCTAGGAATAAATCTAACCAATGAATTGAAAGACTTGCACTCAGAAAACTACAGAACACTGAAGAAAAAAATTAAGGAAGACACAAATAAATGAAAGCATATCCCATGTTCATGGATTGGAAGAATCATCATCATCAAAATGTCCATACTACCCAAAGAAATTTATAGATTCAGTGAAATCCCTATTAAAGTACCAATGACATATTTCACAGATATAGAACAAGCATTTCAAAAATTTCTGTGGAACCCTAAATGACCCCAGATAACCTCAGAAAACTTAAAAAAGAAGACCAAAGTAGGAAGGATCACAATACTTGATATCAAACTATATTGCAAAGCCACAATAATCAAAACAGTTTAATACTAGCATAAGAACAGACACATCGATCAAAAGAACAGAATTGAGAGCCCAGAAATAAAACCATGTCTCTATGGTCAATTAATATTCAACAAAGGGGACATAAGCATAAAATTGAGTAAAAATAGCCTCCTCTAAAAATGGTGTTGGGAGATCTGGATAGCTACATGCAAAAAAAATGAAATTCAAAAACTATCAATTTACACCATACACAAAAATAAACTCAAGAAAAGACTTAAATATAAGTCACAATACCATGAAAGTCCTAGAGGAGAACATAGGCAGGGAAATTCAGATATTCCACACAGAAGTATTTTCACTGATATGTGCTCTAGAGCAGGAGACATAAGGAAAGAGTAAACAAACGGGACTTCATAAAAAAAAAAAAGCTTCTGTATGGTTATAGAAAACATCAGCAAAATGAAAAGGGAACCAACTGTATGGGAAAATATATTTGCCAATGATACCTCAGACAAGGGTTTGATTTCCAAAATACATAAAAACTCACAGAACTCCACTCCAGGAAGACGAACAACCTAATTCAAAAATGAGGAAAGGACCTGAACAGATGCTTCTCCCAGAAGGACATACGGAGTGCCCAGAGACATATGAAATGATACTCAGCATCACTAGCCATCAGAGAGATACAGATTAAAACCACAGTAAGATACCACTTCACACCAGTCAGAATTGCCATCATAACCAAATCAACAAACTTCAAGTACTGATCAGTAGAGAAAAGAGAACCCTTAGTACATTGTTGGTGGGAGTGCAGACTGGTGCAGCTACTATGGAAAACAGTATGGAATTTCCTCAAAAAACTAAAAATGGAATTGTCTTTTGACTTGGCAATTCCACTGCTAGGATTATACCCTAAGGATCCTGAAACATTAATTCAGAAGAACCTATGCACCCCAATGTTCATAGCAGCACAATTTACAATACCCAAGTGTTGGAAACAGCCTAAGTGCCCATCAGTAAATGAGTGGACCAGAAAACTATGGTACATTTACACAATTGAATACTAAGCAGCAGAAAGAAAGAAAGCATTCCTACCCTTCACAACAGCATGGATAGAACTGGAATACATTATGCTAAGTGAGGTAAGCCAGGCAGTGAAAGACAAATATCATGTGATCTCACCTATAAGTGGAACCTTATCAACAAAACAAACAGGCAAACAAAATAGAATCAGAGACATGGAAATAAAGAACAAACTGAGAGTGACCAGAATGGAAAGGAGGGGAAGGGTCAAGTCAAGTGATAGGTATAAAGGACCCATGGACAAAGACAATAGGGATGGGGAAGATTGAAAGTGGGACGTAGGGGGTGGGTAGCACAGGGGAGAATAATGGAAGAAAATGGAGACAACTGTAATGGAACAACAATAAAAATATAAAAAATAAAATAAAATGAACAAATAGATTTAAAAGAAAATATTAACTTATAATTGTCTTTATATGCTTTTTAATTTTAGATAATCAATTAATTTGTTGCTTTAAAAGAACAGGAAATAAACAAATAGGTACTAAAAAGACCACAGAAAGACCACCTGTTGACAGTATTGGAAGCTGTAATAGGAAGGCATTGTCAACTTGCTTCTCCCTAGCCTGCAACATGGATGACTCTGTCCCAAATATTTCATGCCACCATACAGGTATATGTCCTTGAATTACAAAAAACACTGTATTGATTTTGAGGTTACAGATAACTTTTAGTAACTAAGTAAATTTGCAAATATAAAAGTCCATAAATAATGAGAATCCACAGTAATTTTAGATAGTACGATTCTTGGTAATCTGACTCTGAATACTTTGTCTTCACTCATATTCTTTTAATTTAAATTTGGTATTTTAAATTTTAAAACTACAATCAAAATGTTCAATATATATGGGATGACTCAGGGTCAACCATGCTATGAATTCTTTGTGTTTGGAACCTCAGATTCTTGAAACTGATAGTAATATTAGGATAATGACAATTTATGCCAGGCTTAGATAAAGGAAAATCATTAGCCTTTTAGTGTTCTGCAAGGAGTCTGAGGAAGAGATTTGAAAAGAGTGGTGAATACTTGGTAAATCTTATGGCAAAATATTGGAAAGAAAGATCACCATAATAGGTAAAATTGCTGGTGAGTAATTTTGACAAACCAAGAGTTAACCACCTTGTGTTTGAAGTGGCTACAACCCCCTTGCCATGTGATTTTTTTCCAACAATACTAGTAGCCCAGATATAAGGTAAGAAGTGTTGAATGGGCATATTGATCCAAGGAAAGAGGTCACAATAAGCATAGGGGAGAACAGAGTAAAAATCAATTGAATATGTGACAACAGAACAGTTGAGTTGTAGCATCATGTCTTTATTAGATAGGCAGTTTAGGAACAAAAGAGAGTTGGATTAGAGAAACTTAAGCCTTTAGTAAAATCAAAGAGATTCACTTAGAATATTAATTGAAAGGATGAGGATAAATTAAACTGATCAAATATTATATGCTAAAATTTAAATTTACAAAGATATAATAGTTTGGGTTGCTGACAAAGCCCAGGGATTCCCAAAAGTATGAGGATGAGGTCAAATTGATTGATACCTGGTAAAGAAATTTTCAGTATGGAGTATTGGATCGTTTGCATTTATTCTAATGATTGAAGGTCTCTGAGTAGAGAATAATGTGAGTTAGATGCCAACATCCACTGTGAAAAGGGATGGAAACTCTAGTTTACAAGTAGCAATAGAACACTCTACAGTCTGATGTCGTGAACCTCGGGAGCGAAGTGCTTGTATATGAGGGAAGTACAATAACCAACTGACGCTGGAAGTAGGAAACTGGGAGGGTGCCGATGTCACCTCAGACTCCCATGTTCTCAGCAGTGGAGGTGGATGGGAGCATGCCATGTTCCTTTAGGAGAACTGCAGGGGAGATTAGTATGCTGATGCTGACAGCCAAAGTTAAATTATGTCAACTATGTTCAGAGAAAATTGTATGCAGAGGCTTAGGATTCAAGGTGTAGGTTTACAGAAAGATAGATTTTAGAGAACAGGCTGAAAAAATGAGAGAGAGTGGGGGGGCAGTGTTAGAAAGAAGCAGAGGCAGAGTGAAAAAGGCTGGGCAAGGAGAGTGGGGAAGATAGCTTGGGCTGGTATATTTAGCTGTGTTTAAGAAGAAATGGGAGTTACGGGGCTTGATGGACTTAACGGGTAACCTAGTCTCAGCAGAAGCAGGTAGAAAACTCAGGTAATATTAGAGACCTGACAAGCTTAGCAGTCTGCAATCCCACTTCATCAGTCTGATATCTCTAATCTTCCCCACACACGTGGTTGCAGTTACACGCTTGCCGTGCATGTATGTTCAGCAAGAAAAAATCTGTGCATGTATCAATATGTTCAATGATCTAGCAGAAAAGCACTGATCCAAGCAGGGACTGTAACCTCTTCCGTGGAGATTTTTGAGCTGGTAATAAAAATACCCCGTGTATAGCTGGTAGATAAAGCTGAAGGGGGTTGTATCAAGGAGCTGGTGGTACCCATATGTCCTGTCATGTAGATTAGAGAAGGGGCAATTTTACTTAATTTTAAAAGAGAATAAACAGTTTTGTTTCTGGAGGATAATGATTCCTGTAAAATCAAGATAATTATCAAAAATCTTAAAAAATGTTTAACTGTGTTTAATTTATGTGGTTTTAATTTTAGATAATCAATTAATTTGTGGCTTTAAAAAAGGAAATAAAAAACTCTACTACTAATTATAATGTGGGTCCATGTGTGTCCACACACACTAGGTATATTTATACACTATAAATGTATATAGTATATATTTATAGTAAACACTATAAATGTGTTCTTGATTTTTTGCAATCTGAGGGAATGGGAAGAGATAGCATAAACTAGGGAATGGTGAGCTAAGGTTATGTATAGATTTTATTTTGAGAGCATAGACTGATCTTTTATGAGATGTTGCTAAATGTTCTA
>PVJI01028966.1:0-15849 GCA_004026765.1 Micronycteris hirsuta
CCCTCTTTTGGTTGTGCGAGGAGGAACAGTGCGTCCACCTACCCCGCCATCTTGGCCCTCCCTCAAAATGTCTTTGTTTGATAAACTATTTGAAGTGGGGAGTGAGGCTTTCAAGAACTGGCTCAAGGAGCAAAAAAAATCTTGGAAAGAATAATGGAAAGGAGATTTATTGTATTTTGGGTCAGAGGAAAAAAGAATGAGGAGGAGAAAGAGGGAGCAGAAGGGGAATGGAGAAAGGTAGAGTTAAGGCAAATCAAAGAAAAGGCAAGGGGGAGATTGACCAAACCCCATTTTCAGAAAATAGATTTAATTTTGGGCCAATCACAGAAACAGGAAACCAAAAGGCAAAATACTCCATGATATTATGAATACCTAGAACTATCTAGAAATCTTTGCTACTGCTTCAAATACTACATACTGAGGATTTTGCAGGTCCAAGCCAAAATCTTAGGACCCTGAGAAGGCAGGGAAGATGAGCTGACACCTGGGTTACAAAGTACAAATTAATGGTTTTCAAGGGAGGGACATAGACATCTGTGACTGTTGGCTTAATTTTTCCCACTTTCTCTCTCACTTCCCAGCAAATCCTTACACATTTCAGTTTGGAACATGAGGCACTCAGGACTCAGCGGTGCTTCACGGAGGGGCTAAGATCATTGACTCTGGCGCTGGATGCTGGGCTAAGACCCCAGCTCACTGTGTTTCAGCTGTATGATCTTGGGTATGTTACTTACAGTCTTTGTGCCTCACTTGCCCTATCTGTAAAATGGGGATAGTATTTCTCAGGGTTGCTGTGAAAATTCGAGCTTAAACATAATTAGAGCTGCATACTTTTTTTGTTGTTATTACTATTATTGCTATTATTGTTATTATTATTACATGGATAGGTCAGAGAGAGGTTGAGACTTGAAAACATAAAGTGGCTAGTCCATGAAAACTGATGGCAGTGACCGAATTGGAAATAGAATACTGCTCTGTTTCATTTCATTGCCTTCCTCTGAAAGGTGAAATGTTATCTGGAGAGAAAGAAAAGAAATATTTATAAGTTCAGATTCTCCAGGCCTCACCTTCCCATTGCAGTAAGATGCTAATTATCTCAGATTTGCCTGAAACCTATGGCTGAGATGCCTTAAGAAATGTGTGTGTGTGTCATAGTGGGTGTTGAACATATTCTTCCTGAAGACTCTCACATTCTTCTAGGAGAAGTGTCACGGCTGACCTGGTGTGCAAGGCCCATGCTGGGTGAGCTCTGTGAAGCCAAGGCCAGCTGGTCACAGTGATCTCAGGGCGCTGTACCTGGACTGCATGTTCTGTGTTTGTGTTCGCCATCTTGGAAGCAGCAGGAGACTGTGGAGACCACAAGGACTCTGACATTTTGCTTATGAATTATGAGGGAATCTATGAGTTTTCCAAAGTTTATTTGCCCAGAAGAAGATGTTAGCACACAGAGGAAGACGCCACCACTGATGGTGCTTTCAAGCGTAAGGACACCATGGAGCACACAGAGTTGTGGACAACTGTGACAGAGAAAGAAGGTGTGTGCACCCCTTGCCCTGGGTCCCCAGGAGGCTCTGCACAAGAAGAAGGGAGGGGTATCCTTATAGCAATTGGAAAGACACATTTTGTAGGTCCCTTAAAGAGGAGATATGTGTCTAGATCACAGGTGGCAAACACAAGGCCAGTGGGCTTCTACCCAGCAACAGCGTCGAGCTCTTGCTTAACTGTTAAGGAGTAGTTACATTTACACAGTCCTAAAACTACATTCGGCCCTTTGAAGGCAACTTCGAAGCTGATGTGGCCCCCAGTTACAATGAGTTTGACTCCCCTGGTCTAGACCTACGAAAGTGCAAGGAGGCTAGCTGGATGATGTGGGAGGGGGGAGGGAGCCAGCTCCTGGCTGGACAAGACACCACAAAATTTGGACTCTTCTTGTACCACTTGGGAAGGAGCAAACTCTCCCATGACTCTGCCTGTGTACACCAGACAGAAGATAAGCCACTGTGCTACCAGGGCTGATAGTGGCGGTTTCAACAGGAGTAGAAAGGAAAGGTAGAAAGTATGTGTTCAGTGAATAATTTAAACTAAGATGCAGCCAAGACTAATAGAAAGAGACTTTTGCTCTTTTGCCAAGCTGATAGCAGATGTGCTGTTGACAGGTGTGTGTACATGTGTGTAAGTGTAAGTGTGTTTCCTATATAAGTGCAATAATAAGAAGGGGACTTACTGGAAAACACTTCGGGGGGGGGTGGGGATGTATTGTGTGAAGACAGATGGTGCTCTCAGGCTTCTGGTTAGCCTTTCAGACTTAGCTCTTGTGTTGAATTTGAGGTTCCTTTCTTTATGGTAACCCTATTCCCCCTCCCCCACCCACTCTACAACTTATTCCTTCTGCTAACTCTAAGAACAATCTGGTTCTAGGTGAAAAAGTGCCTGAGAATCACAGCGCACTCTGGCAGACACACTTCCTCCCTCTCCATCTGGTTCAGGAAAATTAAAAGGGGCCATGAAAAAATGCTTCAGCAGAGTGCAGTCCAGGACAATTGTCTCTTTTCTGTCCTGCAACTTCCTAGAGAAGACCTGAAGATCATCCTATGATTGTCCATAAGACATTGGGAAACAGGGGTGGCTCACTGGCACGTGCACACCTTCTGCTCTCAGTGTGACCTCTATCTAGTTAGTCACCCTGCATTCGACCTCATCAGAGCACTGGTGGACCCCCAGACAAGGTTGTCTGCCTGCAGTTCCTAAGGTCTTCCAGGACTCCTTGTCTGTCAGGATGCTTTGCCTTTTGTGTCACCGAGGGATGTGAATGAAACAGAACTCAGCCCCTGTTCTGATGAAACTTGAATGGAAGTGGGATAAATTCAGACAAGGGAAGATGTGAACCTGTCAAGAAGAAAATATAAACAATTTCTTGGTGATTTAAAATGCTCATTGTTTCTCCCAACTATTGGATTGTGGTTGGCTATCTGTCTTTTTCAATGAACGAATCGGTAACGATGTCTAATTCTGAGGGAGTTAAGCAGTTTGAAATTACAGATAGATTATAATTAGTTTATAGAATATATGGAGTGTGTTCATGTGATAATAGTTATTGTTGATTCTGCAAAATACCAAGGAAAACAGACATTAGAGACCATATTTTGTTTTTGCAAATATAGCCTTATAAAATTTTATCACTGGGACTTTCCAACATATTGGAGGTATTCTAGAGAATTCCTTAATGTATTAGTTTTCTACCTGAATAATTTGTCTGTTTTAAAATAATATGGTGTTGCATCTTGACAAGATTCTCATACAAACTTATAGCCATTCCCCTCTACTTTGTAGTCACAGTCTCAGAATTCTCCCCAAGAATTTTTACAACTTTCACAAATATCTATCATCAAAAAACATAATACACATGTACTTAACCATCATTAAAAAATGGATCTTTGAGTTGAGTAGATAATCAGTACAGAGATTCCACACACATCCCTAGCTTTCACAGAGGCAGATTTCATGCTTAGAAGTACGTATCTGGGGAAAGGTATAGTGTGGGGGGTGCTTTTGCAGGGGTGTCCAACATGAGACCCACGGGCCGCATGTAGCCCAGGATGGCTATGAATGTGGCCCAACACAAAATTGTAAATTTACTTAAAACCTTTTTTTTTTTTTTTTCTCATCAGTTTTCATTAGTGTTTGTGTATTTAATGTGTGGCCCAAAACAACTCCTTCCGGTGTGGCCCAGAGATGCCAAAAGTTTGGATACCCCTGTTTAGAGTATCCCTTTTTATATCTTTATATTCTTATGCATAAAATTTATTGTTTTGGGGGAGATACCAACGCTTTAGGGCTCTTTTTACATTTTTATTTACTTTTTAATACTCACCAGAGTATATGCTTATTGATTTTGGAGAGAGATAAAGGGAGGGAGGCGCGAAGGAGGTAGGGAGGGAAAAGTGTGTGTGTGAGAGAAACATCCATGTCAGAGAGAAAGATCAATCAGTTGCTTCCCATACATGCTCCCCCGGGGGTCAAACCCACAACCTTTTCAGTGTATGGGATAACACTCAATCAGGCCAAGACTTTTTAAATAAAAATTCCCCAGGGTTTGAGTGGTGGGCATGACAAGCTCTTAGACTCTGCTACTTTAGTGTGAATTAGGATCAGGTTTGAGCTGACAGCGACTTGGAGACCTTGACTAGTTATTCTTCACTTAATAGATGAGGGACCTGAAGCCCAGCGGGTGTAAATAATGAGACTGATGATGCCGGAGAAAAGCAGTTGGAATGGAGACTCTGAGAGGATGGTGAACACAGAGCAGCGTTCTGTTCAGGCTTATTTTCTTGGTACACATTTATCATGTGAACTACGGAATGCCTACTTCCTTCACAGTTCCAGAAGCCAGTTCTTATTTACACCAGCCTTTCTAGGGTTCTTTAGAGACCATACGAATGCTTCTCTCTGTTCCTAAACTCACCAGTGAATAGGAAGCAAATGCTTCATTGTGAAGAAATTAATACATCCCTGAGGATGAGCAATTTACTCCTTCTCCTGGTAAAAACAGCCCCTTCGAGCTGCTGTGCCATCCAGGGTACCAGGGAGCCAGGTTGTTTATTCCATTTATTGGTTGAATTGCTAAATTCCTGTCTCTAATGAGCTAATAGACCTTGGATGCACATAAAGTTCATTTATTTCCTTTGATAGGTTTACATATTTATAGAAAAATCACTCCAAGCACTGAAAGAACTCAGTCATGCAGCTGCTTAAAATCTTTTAATTATGGTAGAAACAACTCTTTTAGTTTTAAATCTGTGAAACAAAGTTAAGTGGAAAACTGAAAGCTCATGTCTGACAAACATATTTTCCTACAGATTGGATGCTTTTGGATCTCAGACACTGTTTTACTAGTGTTTTTAATTTAAGTCATAGACTTTGAAAAAGTCCTGACCCAAGACATTTTTTTCAGAAGTATATAATTTACATCATTTGAGTTTGAAATAAAAATGAAAGGCTTTTAAATTAAAAAAATTATTACTTAGGGATTAGAAACAAACACTTGAGCTCCTTATTGTTTGGACCCAAAGTAATACAGGGTCCGGCACAAATAATGCCCCTCCTTCATTCCCAAATCATCAGCATGTAATTCTGTAACATAACAGTATCACACTCAAGCCCACCACATGACATTTTAGGTGAAATGTTCAAATTAAAACTATAAATTATTACACTCATCTTATTATCCCACCAACCACACTCAAGCAGGTGTTACTTCTGCTGGACCCTGTATATTTAATCAGACAAGTATATTTATTTTAACAATTTACAGTTTTATTCCCAAGCTACTTTACATAGTTTTTATTAGAAAATACCATAGTTTGGTTAGATTAAATTAATACAAAGTCTATTGCACCTAAAGTGTGTTTTGGTTGTTAATTGATTTGAAAGTTTATTTTCACATGACTTCGGAAGGATTTATTTTATATGGGTTCTTACTCTGTGAATTTAATTATTTAAGTTCCCAGTTTTATAATTGAAATGTGTTAGTTTGATCCCCAGACATTGCTCCATGTTAAATTGTAGAAACAGTCACAAGGGTAGCTGATATTTCAAAAGAAAAATCCCCCCAGAACTCGCCCAGGACACCACGCTCTCAGGGTGACAGTGGATGTTGAGAATCTCTGCTCCTTGCTGCTCCTTTTTATTCTCCTGGGCTCACTTATACCCTGGGAGCCAAAGCACTTGCTTCAGGAGAGAAAAATCAGACCATCCTCTATGAAGTATTTGAAATTACTTATTCAAATAAGAAGGAAAAGAGAAGTGCTCTTTTCTAAAACCTTGCTTCTGCAATACTAAAAATAATCAAAGAAAATATTTAGCCTCAAAATTCACATGTTTCTACATTTTAAGATTTTCTACATTAAAGGGTAGATTGCCACTGAAAATTATTTTGTTTTTTATATAGTGAAATAAATTTTAGAAAGCAGCCACCATTTTGGCTGCAGCTAGTTAAATTTCTTTCTTCCTAATTTTGCAGAAATACAAAACTTGATGCTGGGGGATACTTAAAGAATTAATTATTTTTTCCATTTAAATTCATGACATCTTGATATGTACTATGAAGTATGACACTCATTTAAATGACATATTACTAGATGTATTTTAATTTTACATGTTCCTTTAAATAACCACAGTGACACAGCGCATACCTGTAAGCCCGGGAGCAATTGTGATACACAGTAGTATTTGTTTCTATTCACTCTGTACCTACAGAAAGGGAAGATTGTAAACTGAGTTCACCTCCCATTTAGTGAGCTCACAGGCTTATTACTCACTGAACACATCCCACAAAGACTTCTTGAACACTTTTTATGTATCAAGCCTCGAGTTAGGCACTGGGAACACCTTGGTGGAAAAACACAAATACTCCAGGGTCAGACAGGGTGAGGGGCGGAGGGCACTGGGAAACTCAGTGTCATCACCTGAGGCAGAGGGAAAGTAACTTGTTACTTGTTTATAGGAGATGAGGTGATCTTCTTGAATTCTGCACACATATTACCAATTCTACAGTTGTCGAACTACCAAAAAAAATAAATCAAGAATTTAACTTTACCTTATAAATGCCATTGCCCAACCTGGCAGCAGTAGGGAGGTCCCAATATGGGAGACAATGTTTCTTCTGGGAATAATGAACAGATTTTCACCCAAGGGAGAAAGAAAAGGGCAGTGTACTGGCCTGTAATCCATCTGGAGCCCAGGTGGACATCGGCTGTCCTGGGAGCCGGTTCAGCAGCTCTCCAGGGATGACAGGTGAGCAGTGCCCTTGTTCTGTGGATTTCCCTGGAAAGGAAACCTCCACATCTACCTTGAAGGAACAGGAAGGGAACAGGAAACTAATGAATAAAATCAGAGAATGCCTATACCCTGCACCATGCGCCCTTCTGCCTTGGCACTCATGTTGGAGACCCCTGAGCGTTTGAATAGGTGGGTCTACACAGAACCATTCACTACCTCCATTTGGAAAATGTCTTTTCTTCCTGGTGTAGGGCGTGGCATCTCGTAGGTGATTAACAAATATTCACTGAATGAATAAGTATCAAGTTCCTCTATTACCTGACACTTTTGTAAGTGATATGGAAAAAGAAAATGTAAACATCTTTACTTACTCATTAAAAAATTGGTGGGATGAGAATTAAGAGCTTTTAAGAAACGAGACACAGCTTTTGCCTTAAAAAACATATTTATTCCCTCCTCAGAATGTTCCTTTCCCTCTAAACTGGCTGGCTCACACAGAAGTCTTGGGAGCATCAATGGCACGAAACACGTGTGCCTTAATCTAACTTTGTCAGCCCCTCCTTGGAATTCTCCCTCCTGCTCCCTCCTCACTCTCCAAGTTAGGTAACTGTGGAGAGAACAGCTCAAGATAGAATTTCAGAAGTCCTACTGTCTCTGGCAATCAAGGAGAACAAATCCTTGGTTGCTTCGATTGCGTTCCAGGTATCTGCAGACTAGATCTTTTGTTTCTTCTTTCCCAAGTTAAACAGTTGACTTTCATATCCATTTCCATTGGTAAACCCTGAAATATACCCATATCTAATTGTAATTGTAATCGCTACACATCTCAGTGATCCAGATAAAAAAGAAAAAATAGCTTGTCATTGTGAAAATTTCCCATTGTCTAAAAAATAAAGACAGTGGTACAATGAACTCAGAGTGCCAGCTTTCAGTGCCCCCAGCTGTCAGCATATGGCTCATCTTTTCACCTGTCGGTCCCCCCACTGCCCCATGACGAGAGTTATTTTGACATAATTCAATGTATCAGGTGTCATTTCTACATGTTTTAGTATGTATCCCTAAAAGATGAGCACTCTTTAAAAAAACATACTACCATTATTACATCTAAAATTCATGATGATTAATATATGTATATCACTGAGTATCTACTTAATATTCACATTTCCCCAATGGATTTTCAATTAGGTTTGGTACATACATTTGAATAGAATATAAATAAGATCCATATATTAATATTAGTTATATATTTCTTAATTTCTTTCAATAATTTATAGATTCCCTCTTAGTCTCTGTTTATTTGCAGTTATTTTTTAGGTAATTGAGGTAACTATGTCATTTGTCTTGTAGAGTTTCTCCAAAGTTCATGTTTGCAGATTACATACTTTGGTGGTATTAAGCATGTTAGCTGGCCACTTATATTTTCTGTAAATTGGTAGTTAGGTCTGGAAACTTGATCAGACTCAAAATTTATGTATTTATTCTTTAAAACCAAACTTTCTCCTTAGCAGTGATGATTATCCTCATCAGGAGATATGTGATATCGGGGTTGTCCCTTTTCCTGCCAGGCAACCAGCCTTTGATGAGTATTTCTTAGATCTGTCACTTTCTGACAAAATGCAAATTGTAATTTTTCATTTATTTTTCATTTCTTAGCTAGAGAAATTATATACAAAACCTCACCTTTGTTGATTCTTAGTTACCCTGAAATGTGGATTGTATAGGAAATGCAGGATAAATGTTTTTTCCCTTGATTTACCAGTTTTCAAAATATTGAGTGGTTCTTTATAACTTTCCAAAGATAACCAAATGTATACTTTCCAAAGTATAATTAAGAATTTATAAGTTTAACTATATTTAGTTTTAATCCATTATAATTATTATTTCATTGATCAATTTATTTATGCCCATTGGGTGCTTTTGATACACACCTAGGAATCTATGATAGTTTTCTTGTTTTCACTTTGTTTAGGTAGTAACTATTTTAGGCTTAGCAGGCCATAAGATCTCTGTTGCAATTATTGTGGACAGTATGTGAATGAATAAGGGCTGCTATGTTTTTTATTTATAAAAATCATGCCCATAGGGAACTGTTTCTGGATCCCTGTTCTAAAGTAGAAAGACCTATGTTCTAAGAGAAAAATACAGCACAAATGCACATCCCTAAGTACATTTAATCCTTGTTCTATCACTTTACCCACTAACATGTTTTTCTTTTTAATTCTCTGAAAAGGAGAAGAAGCAAGCACGGCAAAGCAGAGGTAGAGTGAATGGTGGGGGGCAATGGAATTGCTTTGATGAGATAGTAATGCTAACTGATTGCAATTAAAACATATTTTACACGTGTTTTGTATACTATATATGTACATATCTATATGTATACATGTACATGTACATGCACATACATAGAGATTTTCTCTCTATATATAAATGTCTTGGGTTGCTTGGCAGGATGCCAACTGGTTTTATAGTTACAGGGCAATGTTCAATCTGTCATGCTAAAAGCCCACTACTAAGACCTTCTTGGGAATTGCCTAGAGTCATTGTTGTTAGACTCTGGAAATCTCAGGGTTGGATGAGTTCTCAGCTTTTCTATTACAGCTCTTTCTAATGTGTGACTTTCTCTATAAATTCTTCAGCAACCATACAGATGCTGGCTGATTACCTTAGCCCATTCCTTGAAGGATTCTTGAAATGATTTCCTTTGTATTAAGCCTACATGTGTATCTTCTCCATCATTTCTATAAGGAAGTCATTCCCAACCGCCTACCTTGGTAAAATTTCTCTATTACTTGCTTTCCTATGACCTGCAAGTCTTCTGTGTAGAATTTGTCACCCGCATTTCTGTGGGTGTGTGCTTAATTTCTATGTCTATATTAGACTGTAATCTTCAAGAGGGCAGGGATTATATGTACTTTTATTTCTGTTGTATATCTAATACCTAGCATGTAGCAGACTCTTAAGAAATATTTTTCAGATGAATGAATGGCTTCTTATTTCCCTTCTATAGTTATACAGAATACATTTAAAATACCATACTCCCTTTAAATATTATTTTTTGTAGGGTAAACATCAAAGCCTCAAAGCTGTTCCTCCTGTTGCATAGCTTTTGGTTTGTTTGTTGGTGTAGTTATTTTCCTTTGTACAGATCCCAGTGGGCACTCAAAACTGACCAATAGTCTAGGTGCACCCCAGCTTGGTTAGGGTTGGAATGGGACCATCATCTCTTTGTTGTAGAGACTGAAACCACCATTGGCATTTGGCAACAGCATTACATGATGTTGATCCACACGGTCCATTAAAAATATTTTGTCATCTTTTATATTTCTGAGTGTTTACTAAATCTGTTGGCAGTTCACACTATAAGAGTGTTTAATTTATTTAAATTTACTGTATTCCTAGGTTCCCAGTTTTCTCACACATCATACTGATTTAAATACATGTCCTATTATCATATTTTCATCTTGAAAGCCTACGTGTGATCTCTGAGTAGCACAATTGGACATAAACACATTACAATTCTTCCTCAAACAACCTTAAGACAGAGAGCTCCTCTATAATTATTGCTGGGTAAAAAATCATTTAGTCTTCCCCCAACTTATCCTAGTAACAACACAGGACTGCAGTTGATTAGCAATTGATCTTTGTGTAGTGTATTCTTTTAGGAGCTCATTTTCAATATGTTTTGTCTTCTGCGTGTTTACCTACCTGTCACTTCTGAGCAGTTCCTGGTTTTGGGCAGTGTTCCAGAGGACAGCAGCACTTTATCAGTTTCTGTGCTGTTCCCCACGCCAGCGCAGCGCTCCTTTCCGTGGGATTTGCAGTGGTAATTGAATATCTGGATTAGGCATCTGTTCTCATGAATTCCTTCCTTGGAGTACATTCAGCAATGGTCTAACTGCATCTCTCTCACAAACAACACAGGCCTGGAACATCATGATCTCTCTTATTAATTAAAGGGACAAGGAGCTTGGGACCTGCTGCTGAGAGATTCCAGACCAGCAAGGGTTCTGGCAAAGAGCAGACCCAGGCATACACACTGGCTAACTCTTTCTCTCTAGCGTGTGGATCCACCAGATTTCCATTCATGTAAGGAGGATGAAATGAGCTGAATTTTAGATTTCCTGTCTGCCCTTATCATAATATCTCAGGGCACCACAGTGGTGGATGTAAACATGCATGATAGAAAATCCTAAGTGATGTTGGACTTTTTGTTGTTGTTGTTGTTTAAGCTTAGAACATAGGGGCGAGTTTAGTGTCCCTGGTCTCTTTTTGCAGCTCCTTTTCTGATCATCTCAGATGCTTCTATAATGTCTACTGCATAATTCTTCCCTGGACTCTTAAATGTTTCTTTTCCAAGCTTTAGGCCTAAGAATGTTATTGCTTGTTTAAATTTGACTTTTGAATGTTTCCTCAAACTGATCATATCCAAAATCAAGTCGTAAACTTTTTCTCCATATTTTTTCAAAATGCCATCTTTCTGTTAGTGTTCATGCTAGTTATCTAGTCCCTCTGAGTCAGCATTTCCATCACGCTTTCCACTTCCTTGTGCATACAACCTGTAGTCTGCAATTCTGAAATTTCTTACTTGTTTCCTTCACTCAGATTTTTTAGATCTTATGAAAACTGTGAACTTTTCTTCTTGGAAAAATGCGTGTACGAAAATACGATTTTACTTACAATGACAAAAGGCCCAGAGGTGAGCTTAATTCACTTCCATTTATTGGGCTGGTGGGTGTGTGGGTTAAGTTTATCCTGAGCCATCCTGCCTTGCACTTGGAACTGTGGTGCTACGTCCAGTCAGTGCTCCCTTTCATTCTCAAAACTATTGCTATTTGGATAATAAGCTATGCAGTGATCTTAATCAGAGTCTCCCATGTCCACTAACCCCACATGGACCTTCTGGGGATACATAGACCTGCTTCAGGACCCCAGTGCTTTGCTGCAGATGGTACCTCACCAGCAATGCCACTCTCACTCATTCTCATCCCTTCAAACCCCACTTCCTCCAGCAAAGCCAGCCTCCTCTGAAAATCACTTGTCTTGATCACTTTTATCCCTTGGACATCTCTACATTCTTCTTCTAAATTCTTCCCATATATTCATTCATTTGTTCAAACATTGTGTTGGTTTATATAGTTTATTAATCATTTCATGGGCAGCCTTATTTCTCCAGTTACATGGTGGCAGTGCAATGAAGGGAGAAGTGCATGGGTCACTCAGCAGCTGCACAAACTTGCACAGATCACATGACCTCTCTGAGACTTGGTTTTCCTCTTTGGGAATTAGACTTAATACCTATTTTGTAGAGTTGTTGAGAAAACTATCAGAAAACTGTACAGTACCCGACACAGAAATGATTCATATTATTGGTGGCCGACTTCATTTGTACTGCTCTCCCGCTCACCACGCTGAGTACTGGGCAGTGAGCAGTAACTTTGTCAGAAGAGCTGCAGGTATTGTCTGTGGTTACTGATGAAACAGGAGCTGCGGCTTTGGGCACAGTAGGTAAAAAGCAAATACGTTTCCTGGGATTTTTGTAGTAATTATTGATGATTGTTTTTTTCTTTTATAAGAATTGCCAACTGATTTTTTTCTACTTTTTGTTTATATTACACAATATATCTCGAGGAAGATTCATATTATCACAATAGGATAAAATATGCTCAGAAAAGTATACACTTTGTCACCTTGAAGCTTTCATGGCACCCTGAAAGTTTTCTTCTTTTTTATTTCATTTCAATTTTCCACATCCTCAACAAGTCCGCATACTCCATCTGTCAGTCATACAAACCATTTGCTTACATTCTCTGCCGTCTCTATTACGGAGTACTTTTCTGTAGCTCTTCACAAAGTCCAGTTTCTCTTTGTTCTTGTTTAAGAGGACCTCAAAAGTCTTCTCTCCACCTCCCTCCCTCCCTTCCTTTCTTTTTTCTATAGGGGAAAAGAGTTACAAAATGTCCCACTCATTCCTTTTTTTATTTTCTCCACTATGTGTTCTGCTGGCCAGAAGTTGTTCTAATGTCAATTCCCTCTCCTCTAGGGCTTGCTGACAGGTAATAGCCTAGTAAAACACATGTAGCTCTAATCTCAGCTTAGAAACTATTTAAACCTTAGGAGAAGAAAGGTGCATTGTTTTAATGCTAGTTTTATTTCAAAACAAACACAATCATCACATATTAGAAAAATATGTCTTTCAAGTTCAAATTGATGCAACTGAACTATGCTCTGGAGAAATATGTGTGTTCATGTAACTTCACCCTGTTTTTCCAGGAACCTCAAATGTTGTCAACCAGGCAGCACAACGCATCTAGCATTTCCAGGGTGACCGGCACACACAGGGCTTGCCATGCCCTCCTGAAGTTTCCTCTGAACTCTTAGGAGAGTTGGAGCTTTGGACACTTGTCCTGTCCAGTTCAGAGTACACAGAAACAATTGGACTTCAGCTTCATGTAAGTTACTTATTTGCGTTTGAATCATTTTCATGGCAGCTTGTCTTTTCAATTACATTCTCCGAATAGGATTTCCTTTTATGTGAAAAGTCTCCATATAGCGTTACTAGAAATGCCAATTATGAGCGGTCACAAGTATATTTGCTGAGTGTGATCTGGGGAAAAAAAGCAAAAGCAAAATCAAAGAAGCAGAAAAAGACCAAGGTTTCTACAGCTCACGTGGAAAGGCACAAAGGCTGTGCATGACTCTTAATGCTAATGGTGCTGCTGGGAGAGCCATTTGTCAAGTAGTGCCTCCGTGCTGGGCCGGGATCCCGGAGTACCAGGATGTCACAGTGTGCTTTATCATGTCATTAGAGACAAATGCCCTGGCCCTGAGGCGACAGGCCTTGGCTTTCAGTGGTGATCTCAACACGTGCCGTGTACTCCTTCATTTCAATTATTTTCAATTTGCGTAGCTTGCATTAAAGGAACAAACATGAGACAGGTTCACTGAGCTCCAAAATCTTTGCAGAGATTCTTTACTCAACATACACAGAAATGGAGACAGAGATAGAGATAGAGACAGGGAGGGAGGGAGAGAGAGAGATTGAGAGAAGAAGAGGGAGAAGGAGAGGGAGAGAGTGTGAGGGGGTTGGGGGGGGAGAGAGAGAGAGAGAGAGAGAGAGAGAGACTGATTTAGTTTACCAGGGTTATAAGCTGTGTCTTTGCTTCTCCGCCATTTCAGACTTACTCAGATGAGGACTGTGGGCTCAAAGAGGCTCTTGGGGCTTGATCATGAACTCGGAGCCAGTAAGCAGAGTAGCTAGGTCTGGAACCAGGTCTGCCTGACTTTGTATTTTTCTCTATACCATCTACACTTCCAAGTCCAAGTCAGTTTTATCTGGGAACCAGGACAGAAGCTTGACAAAACAGCTAAAAATGTATAGATTATCTATGCTAATCTCATCTTTCCTTGGGTACTGCCATACCCTTTACATACTAGGTTTTTTTTTCTTTTTACCCTCCAGTTTTATTGGAAAAAATGATTGATGTACATCACTGTGTAAATTTAAGGTGTACAACATGATGGCTTGATTTATATATATTGTGAAATGCTATAGTCTTAGATAATATCCATCTTATTATGTAGATACAATAAACAACAAAAAAAAGGAAACAAAGGGAAAAAAATCTCCCTGTGATGAGAACTCCTAGGATTTACTTTTTAAACAATTTTTAAAATATATCATATAACAGTGTTAGGTATAGTTACCCTAGTAGTTATTTATATTATAATTGTAATTTGTTCCTTTGGACCTCCTTCTTCCACTTCCCACTCACCTCGCCCTCCACCTCTGCTAACCACAAGCCTGACTTCTTTTTCTGTGAGATGTTTTTTTTTTTTTTAAGATTCCACATACAGTTGAGATTATACAGTATTTGTCTTTGTCTGACTTATTTCATTTAGCATAATGCCTCCAACGTTCATCTATGTTGTCACAAATAGTGTGTTTTCTCATTTTTTATGGCTGAATGATATTAGATTGTTTCCATGTCTTGGCTACTGTATGGACTTTTAAAAAGAAGATGCCTACCAGGAAGGGTTCCTGGTGGTTAACTGGGCTCGAATTTAAAAGTCAGACCCTAGCAGCCATTTCTACACAGGGGCCTCTCCTACAAACTGCACTGTAGGGAGAAGCCTGCACTCAGCTACCTGCCACTGTACTGAACTGCCTGCAACATGTTCCTGCCATCAAGCTAGCCCTTAAAAAGGAGTTCCTGGAATTATATTTCAACCTATAGGACTGAGGCTCTCCCTGTCCAATTGGAGATGCGCAGCTATATTCCCATCAACGTTTTCACTGACCAATCAGAGCAGCTCCATTCTGACCAATCAGAACTGTACCTTTTCAACCAATCAAACTGTGAGGATTTTGAAGCCTCACTTGAGTGTGAACAGACCAATCAGAACCAAGGGTGGAGCACTCTCTATATAAATCAGCCCCGCTTTGACTCAGGGAGTGCACTTTCCCTTTCCATGGAAGACTGGTTTCCCCACACCAAAGATGAAACATTGAAGACATCTCAGAAAACCAGAGTGAAGAATGAAAGGAAGAGCAGAGCAGGGCAGAACAAAGGCAACTGATGCTGAGAGTAGAGCAGAACAGTCTAGCAAGAGAAGGGCCTGGCCCCAGGGCTGTGTCATAGCCATGCTGTCTCTTAATTGATCTGTAACACTACTGAGTTGTTCTGTAGCTGTCCTTTTCTCAAATCATGCTGTATTACAACTGAGCTGTTTGCACTGAATAGTTTCCTTCTTCACTGCACCCAAAATTGGGAATTCATGTTGGTGCTGAACTGGCGCCCCAAACCATCAGTTGACAATTGTAAATAATGCTGCTATGAAAATGGGGGTGAAGACATCTTTTTGAGTTAGTGGGGTTTTTTTTTTTTTTTTTGGTTTGTTCTCTTTGTATACATTCCCAGAAGTGAAATTACTGGATTACATCGTAGCTCTATTTTTAATTTTCTGAAGGTCCTCCATACTGTTTTCCATAGTGACTACACCAATTTACAGTCCCACAAAGAGTGCACAGGATTCCCTTTATTCCACATTCACACTAGAACTTACCTCTTGTCT
>PVJI01028967.1:0-15839 GCA_004026765.1 Micronycteris hirsuta
GGAATATCAACAGGGGAGTGGTAGGGGGAGAGGGTGGGAATGGGGCACAGAACAAGTAGCATAAATGGGAGGTAGACAACAGACAAGGGGAGGTTAGAACAGTATAGGAAGTACAGGAGCAGAAGGACTTATGTGTAGGACCTATGGACAAAACTAAAGGGAGGGGAAAGGTGGGTAAGGGGGAGGGGGGAAAGAAGGGAGGAAATGGGGCAACTGTAACAGCATAATCAATAAAATATAGTTAAAAAAATAAATAAAACCACGAGATATCACCTCACACCTGTCAGAATGGCCATTGTCAATAAATCAACAAACGAGTGTTGGTGAGGACGTGGAGAAAGGGGAACTTTTGTGCTCTGTTGGTGGGAGTGCAGACTGGTGTAGCTACTATGAAAAACGATGTGAAGTCTCCTCAAAAAATTGAAAAAGGGATTGCCTTGTGACCCAGCAAATCCACTTCTGTGCATATATCTAAAGAAACGCAAAGCATTAATTTGAAAGAATACAGGCAGCCCTGTGTTCGTCGTGGTGTTCCCTACAATCACCAAGATTTGGAAACAATCCGTGTCCATCAATAAGCACAGCATGGGAAATACAGTCAATAATGTTGTGACCACTCCGTGTGGTGCCAGGTGGGCACCGGAAATATCCAAGGGCCTCTCTGTCAAGTGCGTGGTGGTCTAACCGCTATGCTGCACACCTGAAACTATTACCAAAAAAATTGAGTGTCAACTGCAATTGAAAATACAATTTAGAAAATAAACACAACTTTACCACGGTTCCACCAATGGGAAATAGTGACGTGGAAGTGCCAGGTATTGTCGTCACAGGCCGCTTTCCGCCTTGGGAAAGGCATGGACTCAGTAGTCTTCACCCCGTTCTCCAGCAAAAACCAGGGCTCCTCAGATGTTAGGGCTGCATCTGCCCCCAGAAACAGACCTGATTCCCAAGCCACAGGATGGCAGGCGGTGGGTCTCGCAGCCCGGGTGAGGGGTCCTGGGAAAAGTGCAAAGGCTGTGCCTTCACCGTCCTGGGTTCAAGTCTGGGTTCACTTCCCAGGTGTGTGGCCTCAGAAATGTTGCTTTGTGTCATTGAGCGTCAGTTCCCTCATCTGGGAAAGGACAGAACTTGAAGAGTGCCTGACCCGCTGAAGGGATCAGCTGTTGTCATTGCCAACATGAGTTCTCCTCCACTGTGAGCTTATTTCTTTTGGATCGGCTTTATTAAAGCATATTTTACATACAACAAAGTGTGCCAACGTTGGGTATACAATTGGATGAGTATTTTTTAAAAGATTTTATCCATTTATTCTTAGGGAGAGGAGAAGGAAGGAAGGGAGAAAGAGGGAGAAAAACATCACTGTGTGGTTGCCTCTCATGTGCCCCCTACAGGGGACCTAGGCCACAGCCCAGGCATGTGCCCTGACTGGGAATCGAACCAGTGACCTTTTGGTTCACAGACCACGCTCAATCCACTGAGCTACACCAGCCAGGGCTGGATGAGCTTTAACAGTCATGACATCACCACACGACCACCCTCACTGTCACGCTGAAGAACGTTACCACTTTCCCACAAAGCTCGTTCAGGCTCTTGGCAGCCAGTGTCCTCCCTCCATCCCCACGGCCCCACAGGCCAGAAACGCATCATCTCAGGCTGCACATCGCTCCTGGGGAATCGGGACCCACACCCTAACAAGACCCCGGGGACCTACACGCACAGTACAGTGTGGGACGCACAGCCCTGGCCAACTCACTCTTCCAGCCCTGCCTCCCCTTGGGAAGCTGCCCCTGGGCCTCTAGGTTGGCTGAGGTGACCCTCTGGCTGCTGCCTCTTTACTTGGCTGGGATCCTCCGAGAGAGGGCAGCCCACCGCGGGAACAGACGCTGTGACTCCTCATCCCGACTGCTGTCATCAGTGGCCACTGTTTTGGTGACTGTATTAAACAGCAGGCGATTTCCCGGCAAGTGATTCTCGCACTAAACCTACAGGATGGAAACCCCTACAGTCTCTCCCAGCTGAGGAAACTGAGGCTCCGAGAAGGAAGAAATGGATTGCTCAACACCAGCGTGGAAGAGGCAGAGCCAGGACCTGAACTTCAGGTGCAGGGAAGGGGGGGAAGGAAATGCTACCATCTCTACAGGGACACAAATACACCAGCGCACAGTTTGTTAGAAGGAAGCCAGAGCCTTGTGCCGAGGGCTCTGGGGGCCCAAGGAAGCAGAAAGTCTGAAATCTCTGAACCATTTTTTCTCCAGCTCCTCTGTGATTTCCCGTCCCCAAGTCAAGCCTCCCCTTAATCCAATTAAAACGGACTTGTTTATGGTTATCAGCTCTTTATTTGGTTTGTTAAAAATGTGTAAATTACCCAGAGGCCTCTTCATCCCCTGAACCAAAGGCATCGATAAAGCTATTAAGTTAAATCCAATTAAACGCAGCTGCTGGAGCTTGAGTCTGGTGGCGCAGAGCAGCAGCGAGGTGGGAGGGCAGGTTTTTGCTGGGGGGCAATCTGATCTTGCCCAGCCGGCTCCTCTCAAAGCATTCGGAGTGTGCACAGGAAAAGGGCGAAAAGAGGCACCATTTCCCCTGGGCCGGACCAGAGTAAATGTAGTATATCACTTACTTATCTCTGTGACTCCAGAAGGTGGCATGCTGGGACCCATTTTGTAGATGAAGAAACTGAGGCTCGGAGAGGTCAAGCACCTTGTCCAGAAGGGCACAGGACTGGGAAGTGGCAGAGGCGGGATTTGAGCCCCGATCTGTCTAATCGCTCTGCCTGGAATCTTGGAATGTCAGGGCCTGAGGGATCATCCCGCTGAGAGGAGAGCCCTGGAAACACACACACCTGAGTCTCCACATCCTTGAAGTGACACAGCGCCAGCCCCCCAGCGCTGGGGGAGGACTCAGGGAGTGGCCTGCATCTAAGGCCCTGGGTCTGTCCTAAGTACTTGTCAGGTGCTGAGGTCTGTTAATGGCACTCTCGTCGAAGCCCACCTCCTTCCCCTTCCTATTTTTCAGAAGGGAAGGTTGAGACCCAGAAGGGAAACGTGACTCAAGGTTACAGAAATCCCGTGACAGAGCTGAACTCAAACGCAAGTCCCCCACCTCCTGGTCTGGTATCCCTTGTCAGGCCCTGCTCTGCCTCTCCATTTTACAGACGAGAAAACTGAGACACAACGTGTACCAGGCACTCAGTGGCCAGGGTCCCCCAGCTCGGCAGCCACTGTGTCCTGGACTCAGGTCTTGGCACTGCTGGTTCTTAGCTGTGTGGTTTGGGCACGTGTCTGGACCTCCCTAAGCACGTGGTTCTGCCTCTTTAAAAGTGGGTTCATCACTGCTGTCTTAGTGAGTATTTGGGGTAGAGTGAGGTCAGGCCTGTGAGAGCCCCGAGTGAACCAGGACTGCCTGTGTGGCCCTGCTCAGGAAACGTTTGGGGAGGGGCCTGAGCATCTGTCCTTGATGTCTCCAAAGACCCAGGGTGCGTTCCTAGTTCCTGGCAGCCCTGAGCCCCAGGGGACACAGCTCAGGAAGCGAGAGAAGATTCAGGCAATGCTAATCCTATCACAGATACAGTAGCAATCTTACAGGATCCCAGGAAGTAGCACCCACTCCATGGAGCTTCTCCATCCCCACCACGCCAGTCCCAGGTTCTCAGAAATCTGGGAAGCAACTCCATGTAGGTGAGTGGGAAATCCCATGCGACTGGGCACAGGAGCTGGACACGGGCAGCACCAAGACCCCTGGGGCTGCAGCAACTCAGTGATCTCATGGGGCAGTGATAACGCAGCCCGAAGTCAGGCAAAGGTGGGTTCAGCTCCCACCAACACTATTGGCTCCCCAACCCGGCCCCCTTGGGCGAGCGGTTTCACCTCCCGGAGCCTGCGTTCCTCCCCTCTGAAAGGTACAATAATGGTCAGCAATTGTTAGTACTGACCTTAAGGGTGATCATTGGGATGCATTCCAAGTTTTAAGACTCAAAGCCTGTTGGGAGCGGCAGAAAAGGTCAAGAAGTACTGGCACTGGCATCTCTCCTGGAAACGAGGAGGGAACTATTATTGGTAAGGCTCCCAATACAAGATCTTTGTCCCGATGGCCCCAGGGGCCTGCTCGCCTGGAGGGGAGCAGGGTCCGTCAGGGAAGAGGAAGGAGGAGGGACATTCTGCCCTCCCCTGTAAGGTGGGATTGTGCAGCAAGGCTGTGGGCTGAAGTCAGGCACGGTCTTAAGGGCGGATTTTCCAACTTCTTTTATTCTATTCCTTTAACATACAAAAGCCGTGCCCAGAAAGCCGGCTGGTAGATTCCGCTGGGGTGAGGAGCAAACCCCTTCCCTCTACAATACCAGTGCCTCCCCCAGGTGACTGGAGAATATAGCCTGGCAAGGGTGGAGGGGGCATGGGGGGAGGGTGTGGGGAGAAAGGCCGCCTCTTTCGCAGGAGGAGAAGAGGAGAAGTGTTCTGGAGAGTGGACTGGCCAGGTGTTTACTTGGTCTTCCCTCTCCCAGCTTTGCTCCAGGTACACAGGTGACCTTCAGACCAGCTGGGTTGCCCCATCCCCATTCTAGCTGGGAAGAGGGCAACTGAGGTGTGTGAGGGGCAGGTTACGTTTGGGGAACCGAGGGAAGCTAGTCAGCCCAGCCCAAAGCGAAGGCCTCTCTCCACGGTTTTCCGCTCACTCACGCAGGACCAGGGAGAAGGGAGACATCTGTCCACACCTGGGAGGGCAGAGGGCTCTCAGGTACTGCAGATGCCTCCCCAACCCCCACCCCATTGACCAAGCCCCACCCTCCACACGCCCAAAAGCACGCCAGGAGAAGAGCAGGGGAGGGCAGTGTCTTAGAGGCAGTTGAGTGTGTTTACCCAGAGGAGACTTAGCTCAGGAGCCAAGTTAAAACTAACATTTGGACTACAATGGTGAACCTGGTTAGATCAGCATGCTAGGGCCACTGTAATGAAACGCTGCAACCTGAGCGTGTAAACGACAGAAATGTACTGTGTAGCTCTGGAGGATGGAAGTTCAAGTTCAAGGTGTCAGCCGGGTCTGAGGGAAGGATCAGCTCCAGGCCTCTCTTCTTGGCGTGTGGACGGCTGTCTTCTCCCTGTGTCTCTTCTCGTCATCTTTCCTCTGTCCGCGTCTACAGACAAACTTCTGTATTTATAAGGACACCAGTCATATGGGAGGACTCCGCCCAGTGACCTGATCTCAACCTGATTACCCTGTAACGCAGGTCCTGATCTGAGGAACTGGGGGTCAGGACGTCAAAATAGGAACTTGGGGAGGTGCCATTCAGTCCGTAACATGGATAAAGCTTAATTTTTTTTTTTTTGCCAATGCAGGGTGGAGTTGGGAGGGGTTGAGAGGGATGTCACCAAAAAGACCAGATCCACTCCAGACAAAGAAACTGCATTTTCTTCACGCACCCAAATTGTAGCCAGCCCTCCATGCACAGCCCCCGTGCATCACGGAGGCAGGTTGGTGCCCTCTCCTGAATCGAAGGCCTGCCTTAGGCACGGCTCCTGGAGATAACCAAGCAAATGCAGGCTTGTTGCTCCATTCAACGGAAAAAAAAAGAAAAAAATGCAATAAAACATGACGACAGCGAGAGCTAGCAACCTTTTCAGCACATCACGTTTTCCAGGTGCTGTGTAAGCTCTGTACATGGATTATTTTACTGACTCCACACGCAATCCTACGAAGCGTTCCTCTTATATCCCCAGCCTTACAGACGGGGACACTGCGGCTCGGAGAGGAAACACTATTTGCCCAATGAAACTGATTCCAGATCCCATGTCTGTGATCACTGCCCACCCCGCCAGCCCCTTTCCGGAGCTGGCTGACCTTTTCTGGAAAACTCCAAAGATCTCTCCCCTCTGCTCCAAGGGCCAAGGGGGTGCAGGGACCTAGAGGCTGGGCTCGTGGACAGAAAGCTCAGGGCAGGCAGATCCGCAGCTTCCCAGGGCTTGCGTGTCAAGCTTCAGAAGCTCAGCTCTGTTGTGGCTTCTGCAGGGAGAGCCCATCAGGGAATTCCAACAACAAAAACAACAATAATACTTCTAAAAAGAAAACAACCTAGCTGTCCACCCACAGGGCATGGCTAAATAAATTGTGGTACTTCTGCTACATCTCTGAGGCAATCGCTTGAATAATTAATGCAATAGAGGGGGACATTTGGTGACCTGATTAAAAGAAGATAAAACTTTCATAAGCAGAATAGACAGGGTCCGGCAAAAGTAAGGCCTGCTTGAGTGTGGTTGGTAGGATAATGAAATGGGTGTAATAATTTATAGTTTTAATTTGAACATTTCACCTAAAATGTCATACGGTGTGTTTGAGTGTGATATTGTTATGTTACAGAATTACCTGTGTATGATTTTGTAATAAAATATTTTGTAATAAAAAGGGGGCATTATTTGTGCCGGACCCCGGATATACAAAAAGGGTGTAGCTATCCAGACTAGACTGTAGATAATAAACTATAATGATAATAATGCTTATCCTGCAAGATCCCTGGGGTTCGAGGTGACTTCCCTTTTCTTTCTCCTGGTTCGTATATTCTAATTTTTTGCCAAAGATGGTACATTATATAAAGAAAAAAGAGGAAGTCATTACCCTCGGGGGTAAACCATTCTGATTTTCTAAGAAATAAGTTCTTTATTTTTAAGAGCTGTTTCTCTTCAGCTCTCCCACAACAATTTTGCTCAGGTCTGAGAATTTATTTTTTCTGGTAATAAGAAGGTAAAGCTATGTCCTGATCAGTTTGCTCATTATTTTTTAGAGCAGCACCTGACTTCTCTGGGAGACATGTCTGGATGCCTGTCCCTATTCCCACTGGCATTGAACCTTGGTTGTGTTTAAATGGTCATTCCTCTCCCACTTGACTCCTAGGTGGATTCTGATTGGTCGAAGCCATCTCTTTTCTCCATCACTGATTGGTTTAGCAGTAGCCATGTGACCCAGTTCTAGCCAAAGAGATGTGAGGGGAGCTCTGCCAGGGGCTCTGGGAGAAGTGCCCTTGCAACACTGGGAAATGTCCTCGCCTCTGCTGCTTGATGCCACTGGAGGCTGGAGTACCTGACGCTCTGGAATCCATCTTATGACCAGGAGAGATGCCGTCCTCAGGACAAAGCCTAACCTCTGAATATGACAGAGCAGAGAGAAGGAAACACTCTGGGTCCTTGATGTCATCGTTCAGCTGCTAAATTCCCGAACTCTAGGTGTTTTTATTACAGGAAGGAAGGTACTTTCCTCTGGGCTTCAGCCATTTGGAGTTGAGGTTTCCGTTACTTGAAGCCAAATGCATCCTAATTGATGTCATCTTATTTCTTTTGACGTTTGCCTGGTTCATTTCAAGCCGTCAGTCCAAAGAGCAATGCCAGCTAGTGCAGATGATGACTTTTATTGATTTCATTTCTATGCCCAGCCTTTGAGATACACTGATTTTGCTTCTCTCCTAAATGGGGTTATGTGGATGCATGTGTCTGCCCCAACATGTGAGAAAAAGACTGAGCTGTTGATGGGAATGGACAATTACACTGTAGACAGAACAGGGAGCAAAGGAACTAGGCACAGGGACAGCTGGGTTCTTGCCCTGGCTCACCTCTGATGGGACTAGCGTCCCATCAGGGGTCCTCAACTCAACTGACCATAAGGACCTCGTCATCTGACATGTTAAGAATGAGCAAGTAGTCCTGGCTGGTGTGGCTCAGTGGCTTGGGCATTATACTGTAAACCAAACAGTTGCAGGTTTGATCCCTGGTCAGGGCTCATGCCTTGGTTGCAGGTTCAGTCCCTGGTTGGGGCTTGTACGAGAGGCAACTGATCAGTGTTTCTCTCCCTCTCTCTCTCCCTCCCTTCTCTGTCTAAAAATCAATAAGCATGTCCTTGGGTGAGCAAGCTGTTTCCACTGAGCTACCTGCATCCTTGAAGAAGCTGTGGGCAGGGACCAGAACAAGGCTTACAATCCAGGAACCAGAAAGGGGTGACGTTTCAGATTCCAGCAAGCTGAAATTGTCCCTATGATGCAGCTGGAAGGGGAGCCGGGAGCCCCCACTCCATTCCCAATTTCACATTCCTTCAACCCACCTTGGTTTCTGTAGTTCCACCTTTGGCGTGCCATCCTTTGGAGGGAGGCAGGAAGGAAAGAGCTTTTGGATCCGATCACTCTCCTCTTGTATTTTGGGGAATCGGGGGTGGGGGAGCGGTCGCACCCTGGCACCCAGAATCAGTCTCAGTCTATCAACCCCAGCTGGATGTGAGTCTTCTCTCTCCAGCTCCAGAGAGATGCAAGCCTTTATAACAGGAAGACTTTCTGTGCTCTGTTCTAATTTCTCTGTACCTAATTTATTTAACTCAGGAGGCACAATATCGAGGGAAAGAGGGCAAGCCACAATGCTATACAGACGTGGGTTCAAACGCCAGCTCTTCTACATACTAATACATTGTAAGATTAATAAAAGTAAGAATAGTGACAGCTATTGTATCCCCAGAGCCACGTACAATGACTGGCACATAGTAGGTGCTCAATAAAAATCAACGGATGGCTATCTGTGTGGTTCTGGGAAACTCACTTGTCCCCTTTGAGCTTCAACTTCTTTATCTTTAAAATTAAGATAGGTTTACCCTTCAGGTTTCCAGTGAGGATGAAGAGGAATGATGGATGTGCAATTGCCGCTGGCTGCCTGTCACTGTGCCTGAAATTCTGTCGCCGGTCACTCCTTCCCAGTAAAGCACTGGCACCTGGGTGGTAGCCTGGGCGTCACAAGCTGCCTGCCATCAGCCAGGGGCTCACAGGCTATTGTCAGCCACCCGCCGGGACTGGGACCCCCTCCCCCACCTTCCTGTGCGTCCCAGCCCCACAGCACCGGCATCTGGGAGACACCGCTGGACGCCAGAAACGCATTCCATCATCCGGGTGTTCTCTCTGTGGGTGCCAAGCATCTGCATGATGGAAATTACGAACAGAAAATCCTGGGTTCCGCCTCTCCCAGAGCGAGGCCTCTGGGCTCCAGGGACATCTGGGGGTCAGGTATCTGGCTGTGCTTCTGCCGCAGCATCGCCCAGTGCCCGGCACGGACCTGGCGCCCAGCGGATTGCTCCATCCAGGATTTCAAAGTGGAAGCATAAACACAGGAAGTTTGTGGTCGTCACAGTTGTACCAGCCAAATCCTTAATAGAGGCCTGGGCCGGAAAAGGACTACAAAACAATAGGAAGAGGGGGAGGGAGGCATCTGGCTTCTTTATTTTCAGGCTGCAATTAATCAGACAACGGGAAGAAAAAAGGCTGAGGGAGGAGAAACCTCCTGGATGTGTGATTAATGGAAACCTCCTTCGTGTGTGACTGCTTCCGATGGGTCCAAGGGAAAGAACTGTGGCATCTCCGCTTCCGACTAAGTGCCCTGGGGCCTCAGTTTCCATATCTGTGAAATGGGGATTATCCTACCGTTCTTCCCAAGTTCCATCCCTTTGGAAAAAACTCAACAATACTTGACAAATGGGTATCATATTGTCATGAAACTTGATGGTGATGATGCTAAAAATAACTTCAACCCATGGTTATTTCTTCATTCATTCAACAAAAGAAGTCTGGGCACCTTTTCTGTGCTAAGCTCTGGGCGCTGGGGACCCAGAGGTGAACAAGGCAGACAGAGTCCCATCCCTTGACAGTGCCCAGCCCTGAATAGGGGCACAGACTCAAGGCAGCCACACACATAAATAAATAAAACTCTCCCTGATGTCATGAAAATAAAACACAGACTCTAATCAGCAGTGAACGGGGATGGGGGCTCCTTGAAGCGGGGACAGGTCAAGAAGGACCCCTCAGAGGAGGTGACATTGGAACCAAGACCTGAAGGAGGAACCAGTCATGCAAATAGTGGTCCAGGGACGGGAGGAAGAGCGCAGGCAGCAGCCTGAGGTGGGAACAGTCTCGGGTGTATCAGTGTTGTTGCTGCTGCTGATCTGTTTTTTTTCCTTAATCCCCACCTGAGGATACGTTCACTGGTGAGAGAGAGGGAGAGAACATTCATGTGAGAGAGGAGCATTGATGGGTTACCTCCTGCACACGCCCCGACCGGGGATTGAACCCACGACCTTCTGGTCTGCAGGAAGATGCCCAACCCACTGAGTCCCACCGGTCAGGGGGACGTTTGTTTTTGAGAGGCAGACAGGCTGGCCTGGCTGGAGAGCAGCACGAGGTGAGGGTGGAGGCTGCGGTGCTGACCCCCAGGGCGCTGCCAGTCACAGCCCAGAGTGCTCTGCGATGGAAGCTCGCTCAGGCTGCTTCGTGGAGAGTGGGTTGGAGGGGGCAAGCCCGGAGGTGGGGAGACCAGTGAGAGGCTGAGCCTGTCTAGATGAAAGAGGGTGGTGCGCGGGAGCCCTGCCGAGTGCTTACACGTGGCATGTCATTAGATTCTCACTGTGAGCGGCAAATTCTTGTTATACCCATTTTACAGATGAGAAAACTGAGGCTTTGGAGAGGTTGCGTAGCTTACCAAGGTGATAGAGCCTAATTTAGCCCTAACACCGGCTGATATAAAGGGTGGAGCTGGGATTTGAGCCCAGGTGGCCTGACTTCTGAGTCCATGTGATCCTGTGTCAAAGCCATCGAAGGCCCTTTGTTTCAGGGGACAGAGCTGGGTGGCTCCTGGGAGGACTCAGTCCTTCCTAAGACAAGTACCCCATCCCTCCATGATGTTCTTTTGAATCAGAGAGAAGCCCCCAGACCTGATTCTGTCCAGAGCACCATTGGAAGTAAGAAGTCCTTCCTCAGACCTCGTTTTGCTCTTAAAATTCCTTTTATTGATGCAGAGCTTGCTCTGCAAGTGTGTTCATCTTATACATACAGACAAATGGAGTTATACACATGAAGACAGCCACGGCCCTGGCCGGTGTGGCTCAGTTGGTTGAGCATTATCCCATAAGCCAAAAGATCACAGGTTCAATTCCCACTCAGGGCACATGCCCACTCAGGTTACAGGTTTGATCCCGGTCGGGGTACATATGAGAGGCAACCAATCGATGTTCCTCAGGGGACAGCTTCTCTTTGCAAGTTACTTTGCAGTCAACTGGGGCCTGTCACTTATTTGCTGTGTGCCACCGGGCAAGTCACTTTACCTCTCTGAACCCCCATTTCCTTATCTGTACATGGACACAGCAATGGTCCCTACCAGAAAGGCTGCTGCAGGACCCACTGAGGTGATGAAAGCGAAGGGGCTGGCGGCTGCCCCGACCTTGGACATGCTCCTTTAAGATGAGCTGCCGTTGCTGTTGTCACTGGAGCTTGGAGACAAGGTACACTGTCCCTTAGCCCTGTGCTTCCTCCCCCGTCACCAGCGCTGTCCTCGCACCCACGCCCGTTGGCCAGGTCTCTAGGGCAGTAGCTGAGGGACATGCCCAGGCTGTATCCCCACCTCCTGGGGGGAGAGACCTCTGGAAGGTCCCCCGGGACAGAACCCGGTAACCTCCAAGATTAAGCCCCAAGTCCAAGCTCTTGAAGTCTTGTCTGCGTAAATTCCCCGCAGCCATCACCGGCGATTGCAGCATTAACATGCCTGCCTTCCTCGTAGGTTAATATATGTATTATTTATAGGGCTTTATTATGTGCTCAGAGGGCTCCCCTGAGACATATAATTGTGCTTTGGGAGGTAAATTTGAATAATATTTACAATTAAGTTCCGTCAATAAAGCCACGCACCAAGGCCTCCGTAGAGCTGAAATGGCCCCTGGGTTGGTTTCCCACTAACCACTCCCCGGAGAAAGCTTGGGGAGCTTTTAAATCTTTCTCCAACCATCCACTTCCCTCGCGGCCTACCTTTGCTTCCAGAGTTCAGGCATCACCAGAGTCATTTGGAGGATGCGACAGCCCCGAGCCCCCAACCTTCTTCAACCTGTCCTCCCCAGAATGCCCCGGGCACGGGGCGCCACTTCCGTGTGCAGTCTACTCACTCTGCTGCAGGCCCCTCCCCCTTTCAGGCCTTCAGTTCACTCTGCTCCCTCCCACATCAACACTGCTCCTATGCTTTCCCCCCACCCCAGCTGCAGCACCCCCTCCTGCACCTCCCACCAAATCAGTGCCTGCCTCTCCTTCACATCTCAAGTGTCTCTTCCCCGAGAAAATGTCCTTGGCCTTTGGACAAGGTCAAGTCCCTCGGCAATATGCGTGTTGCACTTACTGAGGCTGCTTTCCACTCAGAGGGTGTTTTGTTTTGTTTTTTTTTGTTTTTTTTTTAAGATTTTATTTATTTATTTTCAGAGAGAGGAGAGGGAGGGAGAAAGAGCAATGTATGGTTGCCTCTCACATGGTCCTCATTGTGGACCTGGCCCGCAACCCAGGCATGTGCCCCGACTGGGAATCAAACCGGGACCCCACTCAGAGGGTGTTTTCACAAATTATTGGCTGTCTCTCCCACTGGCCAATGCATGTGCTGGTAAGGACAGAGAGCGCGGGTGTTCTGATCATCCCTACCACAGGGACTGGCAAAAAGCAGGCATTCAATAGATTTGTATGGAATGGATGAGTGGGTGGGTACATATAGGTGGCTATGTAAGTGCATGGGTGGGTGGGTGGCTGGATGTGTGAATAGATGAGTGGGTGGATGAGTGGACAGGTGGGTAGACAGGTAGGTAAAGGATGGCTGGATGAATGTATAGATATTCATCTGTCCTTGGATGGCCTGATGTGGTGCCAAAGAGCACAGAGGAGGGAGTGAGGCGTCCCAAATTTCAGTCTCGCGTCGGCCATGGCTTGCTGTGTTATCTTATATAAATCGCTACCTGTCTCATATCCTTG
Organism: Micronycteris hirsuta; assembly: GCA_004026765.1. Taxonomy (NCBI): domain Eukaryota; kingdom Metazoa; phylum Chordata; class Mammalia; order Chiroptera; family Phyllostomidae; genus Micronycteris; species Micronycteris hirsuta. The sequence continues at coordinate 12,782 of PVJI01028967.1, forward strand.
ATTGCCAGGGAAATTAAATGAGTGGAGGGGAATTTTTCCAAGATGCCTATGCTTTGAAGTCCAAAATTTGGGCGATGGTAAGCTGGGAATTGCAGTGTTTCACTTGCTGTCTTATAACACAGCTGTGTGACTTTGGATTGGTCGACTGGTCTCTCTGAGCCTCGGCTGCTATCCTGTGAGATGGCTGGGGAAGGCAAGGGGGAGTTTGTGGCAGGAACCCCTGGCTCTAGCTCCACGCTATCTTCAGTCTCTTTCTTCAAGAGAAACTTTGTCCTCAAAGGGAAGAAGCAAGCACGTCCCCTACTGAATTATTTCACAGCAGGGCAAGGCGTTTTCCGGTTCTTTCTGGACCTGGATACCAGTCCCAGCCACAAATTTCCAAATCTGGGGTTTGGCAACCACAGGCCCAGGGCACCCCAGCTCCAACCAGAGCATCACACGTCAGGCGGGTGCAGGAGAGACGGGAGGCGGTGGAGGGGCTGGGGAATCACTGACCACGTCCATTCAAGCCAAGTACCGTTTCCTTTTGCAGATTTCTCAGAGGGAGGCTCTCAAAACCTCAGCTCCCTGGTCAGGGAAATGGGAAAGACTGAGCGAGACGGGTCAGAAGGGCCCTCGTGGCTCTCACTGTTGGATTCTATCCTCTCGCACCCGTCCGGGCCCCTGAGCCCCAACCCACCGCCCCAGAGCTGACTCTCCCGTGGCCGGCACCCGGTCTGTGTTCCCCTCCAAACCCCCCACCCTCCACCTCCTTCCTCTGAAGGGCTGAGGCTAGGAGCTCAGGCAGCAGACCAGGTTCAAAGCCCAGCTCTATCATTAATTAGCTGTGTGACCCTGAACAAGTGAGGTCCCCACTCTGAACCTCACTCCCTGCATCCCCCACGTGGGCCTGATGGTCCTCCTCTCTCGGGATGCTTTGGGGGGCGGGGGGGCATGATGAGATGGGACGCCTGCATGTGGCGGGTGTTCAGTGATGCTGGATTCCTTTCCTTCATGGTTATTCTCCAATCCATTGTACTGCCCTCCCCCTCCCTGTCCCTCTGCCTGCTTCTCAGCACCCCTGCCCCGCCCCAGGAGGCAGCCCTGAGCCCCCATGGGCCAGGTCCTGGCCCCCGAGCATGGGCTCAGGGCACAAGGGAAGCCTGCTGCCCGTGGGGTAACGCCGGCAAACACACTCTGTGAACAGCGGGGACTTTGTATGTGTGACCAGTGGCGATCCTCAGAAGAAGCTGTAGGGACAAGATTGAAGAGGCTGTCACGGTGACATTTAAGCATTTGAGGGGATGCTACAGTCAATACAGGAAGACCAGCGGGCGGCCAGAGAAAGGAGGCCTGACCTAAAGGGGGAAAACAGCTGGTTTGGATTTTGCTCCTGTTCATCAGCTTTTCCAAAGACCCAAAGACTTCCTGGCTCCCCGACCCAGCCTGGCGGGGAGCCACGTGGAGGAAGCGGCCCCGTCCTGGGGGTCAGGAGGCCCACCTGGCTGCTGACTGTCTCTGGGACCTGGAACATGTCCTACATCACCTTGTGCCTTGGTTGCTGCACCCCCGTGAAGTCGGAGGTGAGGAGGATGGGGGCCCTGGATGATACCGAGAGACCCTGTCTACTCTCCCACTGCCCAAGTATGTACTGCTGGAAGCAATTGGAGGCTGCAGCTTGGGATCAGTTCCGAGCTGGCTCGTCACAAGCACGACTCAAGAAGTGAAGGAACAGTTTGTCTCTTAATGAGGTGTGAGGCCAAACAGCCCGTGGCTTTGGAGCCGGCCCGCGCTGTGTAGACGTCACATCTGTTTCATTGCATCTTGGTGGAGGCCGGCTTCACGGTGAAGGGACTTCGAAGAGAACAGAATGCAGACCCGGGGGCCCCAGAGGGCCTCGGGCCCTCAAGGGGCTGCCTCCAGCCCAGCCTCCGTCCCCACGGGGATGCAGGAGGGGGAGCCATGTGGGTGCGTCACGTGGTGTCCAGGAAGCTGGAGGCTAGCAGCATTTTCTCTGCCATGCTGGGTGATTTTCGAAAGCCAATCACCAAGCTGACTTAAAGGCCATTAAGACATTTATATTAATCTGCTGCGGAATAGATATTGATGGTCAAACCCCCCAGCCCCTCTCAAAACCTTAAGACTTGGCAGCCTTATTTGAGGCAGACAGAGATCTAGTTTCAAATCCAGGCTCTGGCAGAGACTGGCTGGACCCTCCGTCAAGTGACTTAACCTCCTGCTAACCTCAGACAGTCCTGCATAAAAGGGAAGTGACACATAATTGTACCTAACTCAGGGCAGCTGTGAGGGGCCAACAAGACAAGACGAGACCTAAAGTGCTTATCACAGGAAGTGCTGAGTACTCGTTAGAGTCCAGGATGTTCTCGATAGACACACCCTCCACAGGGCCAGCAGAGCCCCGGCAGGCTGCGCGCTGCTGGGCGAGTTGCCTGCCTCCTGGAAGCCTCGGCTTTGTCGTAAGAGGGAGGAGGACTCTGCGGCACAGGAAGGTGTGCTGGGTGAGGAAAGGCTGCCCGCAGGAGCTCAGTGCCTCTGACGCCCCAGGACCCACATCCCAGAAGCACAGCTCAAGGAGTCAGGCTCCAGACTCTGCTCCGTGACCTTGAGCGAGACCTTGAGCATGCTCCACAGCCCACGGGGCGCTCTCAGGTTGCTTCCTGATATTGATTTTGGACTAGTCTCTGGCAAGGCTGTGAGGAAGATGAGGGCGAAGAGGAGAAGCCCTCCTTACTCACCTCTCGCCCCGGAGTGTTTCATTCTGAGAGGCTCCAGCCAGAGCCAATGGGTTAGGAAAGGAGAGAGGGATCCCTGGGATGGGGTGGGGGCCGCTGGTGAAGCTGCACCCTCAACCCAGTCCCGCCCCCCCAGAAGCAAATGCAAAGTGAGAACAGGGGTTGGGGGAAAGGCTAGCACCACCCGCACCCCCAGAATAACTACGACACAGAGCACCATCACCCTGGGAAGGTCTAGGTGAGCTGCTTCATGCCACACCCATTGAAAGCCCTTTCCTCTTCTCTCTCCATTCCTTCCCAGACTCCTCATGGCAACCTGTGTGTCG